>JAPKLX010000427.1:123433-157091 GCA_026898415.1 Leonotis leonurus
CTAGTTCTATAGGACATATGGTTTTTCTAACCATCTGTTCTTTTACACGTGCAACTGTTTAAACTATTCTAGAAGGACACAGATCGTTCGTATAAGTAAGTTTGAAATTTCAAACTTTCTTTTTTACATTTGTGATCTGATAAAATCTATTCTAGAAAGAAAAACATCCAAAACCATGATAAGTACAAAGGACATCTAGTTGCTGGAAATAAGGACAGATCATTTTTATAACGATATGTTCCTAACTAAAGTAGCTAGCTGTGTACAATGAATATGTACTTGTCGATTTAGTGATCAATATGTTCAGGAAATTTCTATAAGAATAATACAAATATTATAACTAACAATCTGCTCCTTTTATAGTCAAGCTGTTCCTTAAAAGATGATATTGATAACTTGGTTTTAGAGATCTTGAAATGACTAAGTGTTGTTTCGAAAAAATCATCAAAATATAAATAAATTAGTAGGGTTTCCTACAATTTCCCCCATTTTGATGATGTCGAAACTACACCTTATATAATTTCTTAAGTGTTGAAACAACAGATAGTGAATGGCAGACAATTAATATGCATTGAAATATAAAGCAACAAATAACATGCATAAAAAACAATGCCTGGACAAAGAGATATTGTCATTAGGTTGTTTTTAGGAACCAAAAGAACTTTAAAATTTCATTGATGATAGTAGCTGTTACAGATGGAAAGAATAAAGTAAACAGCTATCTGTGAATTATGGATTACAAAAGCTTGAAAGTCAAAATAGCATCTTCATTGATGTGGAGGTTGTTGATCTTTCTCTTGTGATTGTTGTCTTTGGCGCTCAGTTAGCTGTGCCCTCCCCCTCTCGATCAATTCTCTTTGCCTTAGCTCCGAAGACATATTGTATCTAGCATATATCTCATTAAATACCCTCTTGTAATCATTGCTGTCTACATCAATGAGATTTCCCATGTGTTGAGCAGCTTGATTTATGACGTTAAGAATGTAGGTATGATCGATCTCCGTCGTCCTTGGAATTCTTGGAGGCACCATTGTAGTTTTCTTTGGAGCAATAAGTGCCACATTCGTCAAGGAAGATTGTCTGTATAAGTACTCCACAAATGTTTGGTTTTTGTGTCTGCTCAAATATTCCCTAAACATGTCATCTATCGAACCACCTTGATACTGTGGTTCCAGCAGGTAGTAGTATTCCATCACGAAGCCTTTGACAATTCTATTCCACTCTGCTGCTTTCTTCTTGTGCAGCCAAGTAAGATTCTATGGCTCAGATAGTTGAAATTTGTCAAAGAATTTGAAGATCAGATTGGTAGGTTCATCGCCTTCCTCTAGAGTCGAGCTGTTGTCTTTCTCCATGGCATCCATCTCCTTTTGTCTTGCTTTCTCAGCTCTCCATAGTTTCCTGAACTCATGATGTTCAATCTGCTTCGCTTTGTAGCCAACCAAAAACATCTCTCCTTCCTCATCTTTGTCTGTGTATACCGTTTTCCCTTTCTTCTCAGCAGCTAGTCTGACTGCATTTTCCTCTTCCAATCTTTTGGCTTTCTTAGCATTCTTAGCTTCTAACCTCCTCGCCTCAGCTTGCTTTTTAGCAGTTAACATCTTAGCAGCTGGCTTCTTCTTAACAGGTGGTTTCTTTTGCTGTACAACGGGCTATCCATCCTTTCCTTCCCCCTTTTCGACATCATCAAAGAAGTCTTTAGAGATGATGAGTCGTAGGAAAGCGAGCTCCTCTTGCATTTCTTTGAATTTCTTCTCTGCTTCCTCCTTGTACTGTAAAAATGAGGATATATTGCTAGTGATGTCATCAAACTACTTCTCATTTCCTTTAAAGTAATTGGCTAGCTTGACTAGCAGACCGCTATCGGTAGCCTTCATCTCTTTTATACTTTTATTAATCATGAACACTTCATCTCAAGTGTCAATGTCAACATCCTTCAAGGCATTAGATAATACTTCTTTGAGCACTACTGTCACTTCTTGTTTGACAACAGCTGGAATTGTTGTCTTCTTCATATTAAGGTATTGCTGCTCCACAACTTTTGTTGGGAACCCTAATGCATTTTTAGTTTTGATGATGATCCTTCGAAACACACTTAGTTCTTTTTTGTATTAAACTGTTCTACGTGTAAAATAGATCACTACTTTTTAAGTAAATTCTGTTAGAGAACATATAAGGAGATGACTTGACATGTAAAGGAATTATTCCTATAGAAGTCATTTCTATAAATAGCATAGGATGAAGGCCAAGACTTTATGCCAAGAGAGAATCGATCTGCTGTAACAGACAGCGACCAGATCACTGACCAGATCGTTGCTCACAGCGTAGTACCAGATCGATAGAGTCATAAACCACCAGATGACACCATCCTACACATCATACGATCTTGCCACATCAAAATTAAAGTCCATCTAACAGGGATTGGAAAGAGAATCTTCAGCTGTCACAAAGAAGGAAAGAAGCCGTTAGCAATCTGCGTTCCATAACTCGAAGATTGAGTCAACATTCTCTCCATGGCAAGAACAGATATGATGGATATCATTGATTGGCAATCAACAAATCAATCTCATGCCAATCAACAAACGGCTAGAATTTTGAATTCAATGCCTATATATATATTTGGAGCCATGGTCTGGATTATTACACACGCACGCGAGCTATATTGTCAACATACTCTCAAGCAACCTGTGATCCAGACTAAGAGCTTCAAACACTTTGTGATTCAAGTCTCTCTAGCATTGATTGATACTTGTGACTCGTTCTCCACGAGTATAAACAAGCAGAGTATCCTAGTAGTGGATAATATGGTCTAGATTTGACCAGATCGTGGACGTAGGGAATTCCCGAACCACGTTAAACAACTGTGTTCTTTATATTTCTGCACATTTACTTTTAGTTGTTTATTATTCTAACCATCTGCACTATCATACAATCTGCATCTCAATCAATCTGCTTAACGATCTGATTAACTTCAAAGGTTTTCTTAATAAGAGCACTCATTAAATCCACCATATTTCCGCACACACACAATACTTAAAAGATAATAAGATCACTCTTATTTTTGGCTAAGTGTTTACACTGAGAGCAATCTGCTTGGACAACTCTGATATCGATCTGTTAATCGATCTTATTAGTCATCTGCCGAACGATTTCTTGTTTAAGAATAGCTTGGACTCTCTGATCAATTTAACAAGTAAACTGAAAAGTTTGTATTTGGTGTATTCCCCCCCCCCCCATACACCAAACCTTGCTCTTTCGGGACCAACAACTTTCTTTGCGTCCTCCACCATCTTTGCACTTGCCTCCTTGAATCTCTCATCGCATTTGTCGACATCTGCCTTGTATAATTCGAGTCTTTGATCATTGGCTTCCCTGTATTTGTCGAATACGTCCCTATCCCCATCCAAATTTATATAGTTCTTCTGACAAGCTGTTGTGAGCTCATTGGAAGTTTTCTTCAACCGTGTGTATCTCCTTCTCAGTAGCTGCAAAAACAAAATTTGCGAAGGTTGTACTCCTATCATTGATTCGAATGTGAATCAGCTCGTTGATCTGCTCCCGTGTTATCATAGGTCCAAGGGAGGAGGAAAGCAGCTCGTCAAAATAGTGATGTGTATAGTAGGCCGGAGCTATTCCATTGGTGTAAACTTCGTCAATGGGCTCCGCATCATTCAATGGTTCAATGATGGTTGGAATTGAGCCTTTCTTCTTCTTCTTCTTCGGAGAGCTATCAACAACGAGCTCCTTATTTGCAGATGGTTCATCAGCTTGAACAGGTGGCTGTCAAAGAGTGCAGCTTGAACATGTAAGCAGCTGGGCTACGATTATGTTAACAACCTCCTGCATCTACTCACTGGTGATATCATCGATCACCATCTCTCCTTCATCTTGAAAATGATACACTTGAAGTATCATTTAGATCACGGTAGTACGAATCTGCTCTTCCTTTGTTTTATGTACTGGTATTCGTACCGAGTATTCTCCACGCTCATCCTCCATCCATGAATAATAGAAGAGTGCAACTTGTCATGGCATATAGTAACCAGGAGTGGTAGTGATAATCTTCTGAAATACTATACACCACACAAAGTTTTTTTAAGTATATGTTTGCCATAAACAGATCGTTGTCTACAAGCAGCTAGATAGCAGATGGTTTAACAGGTCATTTTTTTTTTGAACATAGCACAAATGGTTTTCTATGGTTGTTATCTCAATAAGATGGATTAACAGAGAATTAAACATGTTTCATGCAATTTATGTGGCAATTATGAGTAATTATCTCAGAATAAACATTCTTCTTAACATATTACCAAACATTTCATGTGAGATATGAGAACCAAAACATGCTAAATCACATTAGAGACATACATCTATAAAGAAAATTATAGACATTTAGATATGTTAAGCATATTTATCATGCACATTTTAATCATAGTGAAACCCTAGATCATGTTTCTAGAACACAAAATAAATCTTTGCAAGCTTCAATCTTGCCGAACAACACATCAAGAGTGCGAAACACATGATGGTCTAGGACGGCGCGAGGCTCCGGCGAGAGCTTGGTCTCGATCATATGAAGCATTTCCGATAATGGTATTGGGGATGCGTTCGAAAGTGAAGAAGATGAACTAGACCCAGATGCAGACATGATAGTTTGTGTTTAGTGAAAGAGTGAATGAGTATGTGAGTGAAGATACAAGTTTCAGAGAAAAACTCGAGAGTTCAACAATGGCGGTTTCTGAAGTTGAAAAGTGTATTTGAAAGAGTGGAGACTAGGGGTGTCACGGTACGGTATACCTTAATAAAATCGTCATACCTTATACCTTACCTTTACCTTCGGTATGGAAAATTTCATACCATTACCTTACCATACTTTTCAATATACCTTAGTTCGGTATACCTTACTTTCGGTATGACATTTTTACATACCTATACCTTACCTTATTTTTGGTATACCTTACCTTATTTCGGTATACCTTTCTTTCACGATATACTAAAACATAATGAACGACACTTAAATAGCATCCAACATATAAAAAAATACTAAGTGTTATTTTTATAATAATATAATTTTTGAGATTAACTACTAATATCAAATAATTAATTACTAAAATATTAACTAATTATATTATTATATAACTACTAGATTTAAATATATGAAGCATAAACTTACAAATTTTATCATATATGCATGATATATTATAACAAATTAAGTATATTTTCATTAATTATATATTACAACTTATATTATATTTAAAATCAAATAGACGTAGTCATATGATTATATAAAATACTTATATTTTTAAAATGTACCTTTGATTATAATTATCTTTATTTTATTATAATTAGTTATATAATTATTTAGATTGATATGCTAGTTTTAGAAAAAAATTTAGTAGAATTATATTATAACTAATTGTTTATGTAACAAAGAATATGTCTTGTTCAATCTTCTCAATTATCAAAAAACTCACATGTTTTGTAATTTATCACTAAGAAAACAACAGTATATACTAACTTTTCCGATATATACTACGGTACAGTATATGACGGTATACCTCGGTGTTTCAACTTATTTTATTAAGTTACTCGCAAGAGAACGAGTTCATTATAGATTAATAAGTTGACCCTAAGTCGTATTCTCAAGGAAGGCTAAGCAGGGCTTTATCTATGTTGCAGAACAAAAAGCAATTGAAAAGAAAGAGTTTTGATTTTAACTAGTCTAATTTATCTATCTAGGCGAATTAAACTAAAGAATTTAAAATATGAATTACCTAGGCGAAAATTAATAAAGTAGTTCAATCCTAAATCTAAAAATAAAAAATTAAAGAAACTGAATTTAAACATGCTTCGAATTGATTAATTAACATGATTGAAAAGTTTGGATTAAGGAATTGTGAATTAATTAAGAAAAGAACAAAAAGAAAAGAGATCATAAAGCAATAAAGAAAGCAGTAAAAGAACTCACGAATTGAAAAAGGAAATAATGCATTAGAGAATACCGAGTTTGAATCACGAACGAATCCACAATGAAATCGGAAAAAAAATAACGGAATGAAAAATCTAGACTATGGTGTTTTCTCTCGTGGTCTAAACCCTAATTTTGAAAGTTAAAAACGTGTCTTGAGGAAGAAGACGACGGTGGTTTAAATATGGACGAGAATTCCCGCCAGGGTAGCGCTCGCTAGGGGCCATCGCTCGCTACCCTGGCTCTCTGATTTGTCCTCCAGCGCCAAGGAGTAGCGCCTGCTAGGGGGTAGCAGTCGCTACCCCAACGTTCTGTCTGGCTCACCAAGAGAGGGAGCTAGTTTCCGCTAGGGGGTAGCAGTCGCTAGCTCTATGTTCTGCCTCAGATCAGGTTCAGGACCTAGCGAGCGCTAGGGTCTAGCGCCTGCTAGGCCAACTCTCGGCTAGGATGACAATTTTCCACCTTTTTGATCATCTTTTCATCTCGTTTCTCTTGTCGAACCTCATAAATCCTTTTTTTTTATTCTCACCTAAAATGTAGCATAAAGAAGACCAAATCATCAACTCGAACAACAAAAATAGGCATTCTAAGACCAAAAGTGTAATAGAAACGAGACCGAAAACGTATAAAACAACCTCCCCACGCACAATACCTTGCTCTTCCTCAAGCAAGTCTAAGCTCGACATAATACGGAGATTTCTTAACAAGAGACTAGTATAATCATGCAATAACAATCATATTCATCATGAGTATTAAAAAGGGATTGTAAGACTATAGATCAATCACCACTACGTGTTTCCCTCGAAGGTGCAATTCAATCTGATCAAACTCAATAACACATGCAAACTTGTCTTTTCAATCACTCACAAGCTAGACTTAGAATTTTTATCTTTTCAAACTCAATTGTTAAAGAACCAAACCGCATAGAATTTTTAGTGATATATAGAACATTGATCATTAGGTGTGATCTACGGATAAACCGAGTATCCTAGTGTGTTTTCCCATACCCATTCCTCGAATTTAAAATTTCCTTTGATTTCATAGAGGAAGAGGGGTAGAGTTCTTATCACCTATTCAAACAGTTCAAGCAATTCAATTTCAGTTATTAAGGCCATTCGAGCTAAATTTCGAAAGAGTGGGTTATATGGCCAAAAGTAACGAGATATAAAATATTTAGAGGTCATCTAAAGTGTTCTCGTGTGGTTTCCCATGCTCATGGTTTCCGGAGGAGCAGAAGCCTCCCAACTCAATCTTACAAACACAACAATTAACAACCAGTCTAGCCAATGAGCAATCTTAACCAAATTCACAAAGCTACGAGCTATCACATCAATTCATCACACAAAGAGTAACCCACGACAGTTATGATCAAAATACAATGCTCATACCCAATCGATGACTCACAACGGCAATTCATGTCATCAAGCATAATCAATAAGTTCTCATCAAAATCGATCACTAATCATATCAAGCTCCAAATTGCAAGTGGACAAACAAGAGTACACAACTACACACTTCTAAAAATACGCCGCATACTACAATATAAAGCATGCACATATATTGTAGTATGCGGCGTATTTTTGGTGGAAAAGAAAATATGGGAAAGGGAAAGAGACTACCCGATATGGGGGATGCGGCGTTGGTGAAAGCTCGAATAGTTGGAAAGAGTTAAACCTACAAGATAAACACCAAAAAGGAAACCAAACAGCAACAAAAAGAAATAAACTAAAAGAAACAACCCGGACACATACAAAAAGAAAACGAAAGAAAATATGTAGTGGGCAGCAGTGACAAGTCACTGCTGATCCGGTGGTCGGCGCTCAGTGGTGGAAAAGAAAATATGGGAAAGGATAAAGTTAGAGAGAGGGATGGAGTGGTGGTAGTGTATAGAGAAGAAAGAATTAAGATATGGGGAGAAGATTTGAGAAAGGTAAGGGAGGAAAGAATATGAGGAAATAAAGATTGGGGGAAAGAACGAGGTAAGAGAAGAATAAGAATGACGGAGGAAAGGAAGCAAGAATGGGGGTTCCGCTGGGGTAGCAGTTATTACCCTTGCGTATTGGAGAGGTGGGCCGAGCTGAGGGCTAGTGATATCTCTGACTTCGGCTTCTGGTCTGAAACATTCTTCCAAGCTTTCCGATCCTTCGAATGCTTCCTCCACACTGGAATCCTGCACAACAGAGGTCTCGGCCAAAGTATCAACAGAATCAATAAATGCACAATCTTCAATGGAACTAACAGAGGACATAGCCTTTTGCTTATGCACAGAAAACGACACCGACTCTCCTAACACTGACATCTTAATATTACCATTCTTAACATCAATCAAAGTGTTAGTAGTCGCCATAAAAGGTCTACCTAGCAACAAAGTATGATCACGCCCATTCCCATGCACGTCACCTATCTCAAGAACAATGAAATCCATAGGAACAATCAATCCACCAACACTAACTAGAATATTCTCAATAATACCTCTAGGATATCTAACAGAACGATCAGCTAACTGCAAACTCATGCGAGTGGGTTTCAACTCTCCTAACTCTAATTCTTTAAAAAATTGAGTAAGGCATGAGATTGATACCAACACCTAAATCGAGCATACCTGTCACAGTCTTACCATTCCCTAGAGCGATGGGGATGGCGAAACTACCTGGATGTCGCAGCTTTTGTGGAAGAGGCTACTGCATGATAGAGCTGGCTACCTCGGACACCATCATAGACTCGTCATCAGCAAATCTTCTCTTCTTGGAGGCAAGCTCCTTGAAGAACTTGAGGTAGGATGAAACATTTCGAATGACCTTCAATAGGGGCAGATTCATACGCACTTGAGAAAGCATTTTGTAGAAGTCCTTGAATTGTTGTTCCAGCTTCTCATTCCTCAGTCTGCTCGGGAAGGGAATTGGTGGATTATACGGATTGACCGTCTTGTGCAACTAAATAGTTGGCTGCTCCGGTTCCATCTGCTTTTCCATATCTTTCTCCTCCTCCATTTTGTCTTCCTCAGCTTCCGGGAGCTCCACTTTATTATCCACGTGCTTGCCACTACGTAGAAAAGTCATAGCTTTCACCTGGTGTGACGTATGTCCCTGTCCCGGTATCCTCCCGGTTGGCTGCTGCTGCTGCATCTGATTCATAGCTCCAGATATTTGCCCCACTTGATTCTCGAGGCGCTTGATCGTTGCCTCTTGAGCTTCCCTTGCCTACTTGCTTTCCTGCATGAAAGCGACCAAGCTATCTTCCATCGCTGATTTAGGTGTAGCAGTTGGCCGGGATGCCGGTGGGAAGGGTTGCTGAAATTGTGGTGGAGGCTGCTGGAACTATGACAAAGGTTGCTGGAACTGGGGTGCCGGCTGCTGAAACTGAGGCAGCGGCGGCTGGGGCAACTATTGAAATTGTGGTGGCGGCTTCTGATAATGCGATGGAGGTGGATAATACGCTTGCTGAGGTGGGAAATATGGCTGCTGTGGTGGATAATACCCATGATGAGGTGGGTAGTACTGCTGTGGAGGTGCTCGTTGGCAGGAAAGTTCGATCCTTGCCCTTGATTTGGCCCCTTCCATGTAGAGCTCGTTTTCCATCCTGAACTCTGCTGGACTGGATGTTGCTCAAATGGCGGGGGTGGAAGAAATCCCTATGCAACATAGACTTTTGCCTCTCCTTCATAAGTCATCTCCGCCATTTTGGTGCAGTGATTCTCGTCATGAGTGAGATCACAACAAATCGGGCACGGCTAAGATGCCGGCTCATGTTTGGTTACTGCAGAGGCCTTGCTCATCTTCAACTTTTGCAATTCCCGCATCATATCAGACATCTGCTTCTTCAAGTCTGGGCTAACTCCAATCTCTCAAACTTCCACTCTCTTGGATCGAGAGATTTTCTGCTGCGAATTAGTGGCTAACGTCTTAAAGATCTCAATTGCTTCCTCAGCCGTCTTCTTAGATATATTTCGCCCAGCTACTGTATCCACCATGAACTGATAAGTGTGCTGCAATCCATTGTAGAAAATTTGCCAAAGGAGTTCTGGCACAATTTCATGGTGCGGGCACTGCTGCTAGAGCTCTCTGAATCTATCTAGGGCCTCGTGAAAAGGCTCATCAGGCTCTTGAGCAAACTGCATGATCTGAAGTCAGATTTGCTGCGTCTTATGGTTCAAATAGTACTTGAGCAAGAATGTATGTTGGTCCCGAAAGAGCAAGGTTTGGTGTATGGGGGGGGGGGGGGAATACACCAAATACAAACTTTTCAGTTTACTTGGTTATTTATTAGAGAGTTCAAGCTATTCTTTAACAAGAAATTGCTCGGCAGGTGACTGACCAGATTGATCAGCAGATCGATACCAGATCAGTCCAAACAGATTGCTCTCTTGTGTAAATACTTAGACAATAATAAGAGTGATTTTGTTATTTTCTAAGTGTTGAGTGTGCGGAAATATGGTGGATTTAGTGATTGCTCTTTATATAGAAAACCTTAAGGATTAATCAGATCGTTAAAGCAGATTGATTGAGATGCAGTGTATATGGAAGTGCAGGGAGTTAGAAATGATAAACAACTGATAGTAAATGTGCAGAAAGATAAATGACACAGTTGTTTAACGTGGTTCGGGAAATCCCTACGTCCACGATCTGGTCAAAACTAGACCAGATTATCCACTACTAGGATACTCTTCTTCTTTATACTCGTGGAGAACGAGTCACAAGTATCAACCAAAGATAGAAGGATACTTATGCATGAAGTAAGGGTCGTGTCCCTTTACAACAGATTACCTCTACGTTACCACTAGAAAACTACTAGCTAGCAGGGTGATCTCATTTCTCTCGATAAGATAGACTTGAATCGAGGTTGGGTTGGTGTGATGTAGAATCACAATTGGTTTGAAGCTCTTAGTCTGGTTCAGAGATTGATTGCTTGAGAGTAACTTCGTTGATATAGCGCACGTGTATATTTTATCTCCAGACCTTGAACTTCAAATATATAGGCTTTGAACTTTAAATTCTAGCCGTTGTTGATTGGCGTGAGGTTGATTGTAGATTGCCAATCAATGATATCCATCATATCTGTTCTTGCCTTGTAGAAACATAGACTCAATCCTCTAAGTATGGAAAGCAGATCGCTAACGGTTACTTTCTTTCTTCGTGTCAATCAAGGATTCTTCTTCCAACCCCTATTGGATGGACTTCAAAATTGACGTGGCAAGAGGATATGATGTGTAGGATGATGTCATCTGGTGGTTTGATGACTCTATCAATCTGGTGATATGCTGTGATCATCGATCTGGTCGGTGATCTGGTTTCTGTCTGTCACAGCAGATCGTTTTCGTCTTGGCGAAAAATCTTGGCCTTCATCCTATACTATTATAGAAATGACTTCTATGGGAATAATTCCTTTACATGCTAAGTCATCTCCTAATCTGTTCTCTATCAGAATTCACTTTATATGTAGTGATCTGTTAACACGTAGAACAGTTTAACTCTGAAAAAGAACTAAGTGTGTTTCGAGAGATCATCATCAAAACCAAAATACTTTAGGGTTCCCAACAATTTTCCCCTTTTTGATGATGTTGAAACCACACTTTACAATTACATCCTAATAACACATTAAGAGTGATCTGGTTTGATAGCCAGATTGATTCGGTTTTCGTTATTGAGTTATAACGATTAATAGCAGTTGTAGATGTTCTGGACAATAAGCCTTTGTCATCAAAAACTCAAAAAAGATTTTCATAGATAAGAAGCAAAGTAAGTTATAGTTGGTCAACAACAGGAATTACAGATAGTAAAGATGTGAAAATAAGTGTCTATCTGCTCTTCCTCCTTTCATCCTGTTGCTTCTTCATCTTGGCCCTAGTTTCATCTGATATTAATTGCACGCTTTCATACACTCCTTCTCTGACTCTTATATAGTCTGGGTCCTCAGCATCAATCTTGTATCCTCTGTTTTCAGCTAGCTGGTTGATGAAATTGAGCAAGTAAGTCTTGTCTGGGAGCTTAGTGCCAGGTATTTCAGGACATTCTGTAAATTCCCTCTCTAGGGCAGTGATGGTGACCTGAGCTTCTGCAGCTGCTGCTTGAATGGCCTCCACCAGATCTTTTGCGTCATTCATATCTAGATATAAGTTGAATGCTTCATTTGGTGTGCCCTCGTAGTAAGATGGTTCTTTGATGAAGTAGCGACACATGATGAAGCCGTATTTTAGCCCCTCCCATCCATTCTTCAAGTTATCTGGGACCCAGCTGGTCTCTCCTTCTTTTGTCTTCTTTGTCTTGATAGGAGCAGATGAGAACCAACCAGATCCAGACCTTTACTTCCTCTTCAATGGTTGAGAGTGACTTGATCTGCTTGATGTGGATTTGGATGCCTTCTGAGTTTGAGCAGATGGTAGACTTAGTCGATCTGGTGCAGTTAGCTGCTCAGGTTGAGCCTCTTTCCTTTCTTCTGTGGCACCAGATTGACTTTTGCCTTTGATTGCAGCCACTTTCTCCTTCCCTTTTCTAGATCCTTCCCCCTTTTCGACATCATCAATGTAGATGTTGATGAGTGCCTTAAGGGAGGTGATCTCTTCCTTTATTTCCTTCATCTCCTTTTCTGAATCTATCTTGTGTGTAAGCAGTGAAGTAATGTTCAGGTTGGAGTCATCGATCTTTTTCTCCAATGAAGATTTAGCTTTGGCCAGATCAGCTTTATAGTTTTCTTGATCTTCCTTGATTATCCCAATCTCATCAAAATATGAGTCAATCAATGTCTTTGTGGGATAGCGTAGTTCGCTTAGCTTCCTCTCCACAAAATTCTTCCCTTCGTTCTCAAATTTTCTAAATTGCGCTCTGGTTTTGATGTTTGCAGCCTTGATTAGTTCTTCAGATATTGCAGCAGTCTGATCTTTGACTATGGCATGAACCATGTCTTTCTCCTTCTTTGCAAATTCTGTAACTATTCTGTACATTTCTTGGACTTTGATTTCCATAGTTGCCAGAGTTTGATCGATCTGTTCTTTTCTTTGCTCAGCTGCAAATCGATCATCGTCCATCTTCTTGCTTAACTCCTCAAGCTTCAGTCTGCAGACTCTTCTCAACTCTGAGTCCACCTGGTCCACATGAGATTTCAGATGGTTGTTGAATTCTGTAAGGATTCGGGTGGCCTGGTCTTGGACTGTGGATAAAGTCCCATACATGAACTTATCCACTTTGTTGGAGATTAAGTCCTTCACTTGTTCATTTGATAGGGATTGATGCTGGGTCATCAATATATCCTCCAGGTTGGTCATCTCCACAAACTCTTCCATAGTTGCTGCGACAGCAGGGGTGTAAATGTCATCTGTTAGTTTACCTCCCACCCTCTGTCCAGCTGGTTTTGTCTCCTCTCGTGGATAAGTAACCACTTCAATCTGGATTTGGCTCGTTTGGGCTGGTTCCCCCTCAGCCTGTGGTGTGATCTGGTTCTCATTCTGGTATAGCTGCACCCTATTGGTGAGCATCAACAAGTTCTTCTTCCTCATCGACCACACTGTTATAAAAGTGCATCAGCCCTACTTTCTCATACAGTGGTCTCAGATCAATCTGTAGTTGCTTAGCTTCATGTTGAACAATAGCCAGAATGCTCTGAAGGTAAGTTTCTCTCAACTCTGCAACAGAGGAGACTTCAAAAATGTTCAAAAATATGGCTTCCTCTGCTTTGAGCATGTAAATCGATCTGGTCTTGAGTAAAGCATCAAGGACATAGAAGTCCTTGTCCTTGATGAGCAGTAACTTTACTCTCTTAGCTGCATCATAGCTCTCTGGTGT
This sequence comes from Leonotis leonurus, assembly GCA_026898415.1. Taxonomy (NCBI): domain Eukaryota; kingdom Viridiplantae; phylum Streptophyta; class Magnoliopsida; order Lamiales; family Lamiaceae; genus Leonotis; species Leonotis leonurus. Next base: position 137,174 of record JAPKLX010000427.1, read on the forward strand.
GAGCTGGATGCCTGGGAATGATTTGAGAACCGAGTGATCTGCTTCAGCTTCTAGCAGTTTCACTACTGTTTCTGCCTTTTTCTTCTCCACATCTTCATCAGAGGATTCATCTTCAACTTCTTCCTCTTCATCAATCTGCTCTAGTTGTTCAGCAGATGATGGGCTGGCTGTGTGAGCTGGTGAGAAGTCCTTTTCTTGACTGGGATTGAAGGATGAGAGTTGTACAGCTTGCTCTGGCTGTCCTCCAATCAGAATGTCATCCACATCACCAACTTCAACCTCCTGTTGAGGGATAGGTATATCTGAAATGACCGCTTCTTGAACCTGGACGTCCTCAACCGGTTCAGAAAGATTTTGCAGACGCCTTCTCTTTGGTTTGGGCTGCGGAGCTGCTGTTGAAGCATCAGTGTCCACTGAACTAGCTCTTCTTGTTACTCTCTTTGAAGGGGTCCGTTCAACAGGCTGTTCTTTTGTGACCCTGGACTTGGTGGATTTCTCAGCAGGAGCAGATGGGGGAATCCAGATTGGATTCGAGCTTCCCATCTCTATCAGGGCGTTAACATGTACTGGATCAGTCACCTTAGCAATCAGGTTAGCTGTGATTCCCATAGACATTTCGATCTGGTGTTGGTCCTTGGGAAATCGCAGTCTATCATTGAACTCAATCACATCATCCCATTGGTGCTGTTTGAAGAAAGTTTCCAGCATGAAGCTGATCTTTGTGGAGTGCCTCAGGCTGCTTCTCCTCACTTCAATGCCTGGGCTCGCTCCTTTGACAAAGGTGGTCATTTTAGCCTCCTTAGTCAGCAGATCGAACAACACTCTGCTCCAGTTGACAGGCAGATTGAGCACAACGGCCGTGAGTATCTTGAACTTCTCCGGCGTCACTTGGTCATATGAACCGTTGTGGTTCATGAATATCCTTTGTACAAACTCAAAAATAATCTTGTACTCCGGTGCAAGTAATCCTCTGTTGAACATTCTGTTGGTGTAGGTTATTGGAACAACCATCACCATCTCTATCGCTTCTTGTAGCTGATCCTCTGTAATTTCTCCAAGACTAATGCCTTCATTTTTCAGCTTATAGACCTCGTCTATAATATTCAACACGTTGTAAGTGGTGTTGCTGGCTGTATTGCCCTTGCTCACACGGATGGTGGCTTCGTTTCCACCCTTCTCGCCTTGCCAGGTAAGATAAAAGGTTGCTACTTCCTTCGGCAGAAATTGGAGAGGGTGCGTTGTGATGATGTTATGAAATCCTACAACAAAGTTAAAAGAATATAGATGAACACTATTCTTCCATCAATGCAGTAAGAGTGCTCAGTAGCAGTTTACAGAATATAGAGTTTCATAGTACAAGAATTTGTCCTTGAATACATGCGTAAGTATAAGTTTAAATTTTCAAGACATGGCAGTTCACATAAGACAGTTAAGAGGGATATAAAGCTTTTAAATATAAATAACGAACAAAAACCTTTGTGAAAACCATGGGTGTCAAGAACTGCATATAGGTCTTGAGAAATGTATTTGTTTAGAAACTTGACTTGGTCGAGAAACAAGGTTGATTTGGGAGCCATTTGTAAAAGATAGATTGTTGAAAGGTTTGAGAGATTTTAGAAATGGCGAAAGGAAAAACTTGCTAAGTGCTTGTAGAAGAAGTGAAGTGTAGGTGAAAGTGAAAGTTGAATCGCCTAACCAAATATATATATATATAAATATAAGTGATAAACAAATTAATAAAATAATTAACATCCTTCCCTTTTTCAGCTTTTCCCGCCTTTCTAAGGTATAGACCTGCAGTCTATTTACCGCCTCTACTCTGCGTCTGATTCACGCGCTTTTGATCCTAGGGTTGCAGTGTGGCGCGTGTTTGTTTAAACCGTCAAATTGTTTTCTTTTTCTTGATTTGGTAAATATCTCCACGATCACAGTTCCCAAACATAGTACTAATCATCAAAAAACTAAAAGATTTGGTATAATATTATGTCAAAAATTTTGATATACAGGCTATGATTAAAATTGATATAATCGCCGTATTTAGAAGTATCCTGCAGACATTCCCCCTTGACTAAGTAACATAGAAATTAAAAAAAAAAATAATTTCCACGTGGCATCTAGTCATCTGTTGTAGTCAATCTTTTATCAATGATCTGTTGACACCACTATCGATCTGTTTATATGACTTTTGATCTTGGGCATCAATCTTGTGTGATGATATATTAATATTTCCCAGTTGGAATTTAATTGATTTGTTTGATCATTAACTTGTACTTAGATGATCTGGTGTTAATTCGCAGTTGGAATTTTAATTCATATGTTCTTTATCAATATGGACTATGTCAATCTGGTTCTAATTCCCTGTTGGAATATTTTACTTGATTTGTTCTAAGTCTATCTGGTCCTCTCTTCTAAATTTAACAGTCCTAGTTTGCCACAAAGCATCTTGAATCTTTCTTCTGGTAATGTTTTAGTAAGAATGTCGGCTCTCTGTACTTCAGTGTGAATTTTCTCGATCTGTACATGTTTTCTTTTAACATGATCTCTTATAAAGTGATGTCTCACATCTACGTGTTTGCATCTGGTATGCAAAACGGGATTCTGTGTGATTGCTATAGCACTTGAGCTATCACAGAAGATAGGTATCTCTTTGACATCGATCTCATAGTCTTTGAGCTGTTGTTTTAACCAGAGTATTTGTGCACAACGACTCCCTGTCGCCATATATTCAGCTTCTGTGGTTGATGTGGCAACAAATGTCTGCTTCTTTGAGAACCAAGAGATCAGTTTATTTCCTAAAAATTGACATGTACCAGATGTTGACTTTCTGTCCAGCTTGCATCCAGCATAGTCTGAATCTGTGTATCCAGTTAGCTCAAAGTTGTCTTCACATGGATACCATAATCCAATGTGAGCTATTCCCTTAAGATATCTTAATATCTTCTTAGCTTCTATGTGAGACTCTTTGGGGTTTGCTTGATATCTTGCACATACTCCTACTGCAAATGTGATGTCAGGTCGAATGGCAGTTAGGTAGAGTAGTGATCCTATCATCCCTCTGTATTGAGTAATATTAGCTGGTTTTTCCTCAGGATCAGGATCAATTTTCTCGTTGGTCTGCATTGGGATCTTAACAGGTTTACTGTCTTTTACTCCAAACTTAGTGAGCAGATCGTGTATATACTTTGCTTGATTAATAAAGATGCCATCTGGTAACTGCTTGACCTGCAAACCTAGAAAGAAACTCATTTCGCCTATCATGGACATTTGATACTTATTTTTCATAAGTTTAGCAAATTTATCACACAAATAATTAGATTGGGATCCAAATATGATATCATCTACATAGATTTGTACTAAAAGGATATTCTCTTTAACTTTGATGATGAACAAAGTCTTGTCAACTGATCCTCTTCTAAATCTAGATTCTAGTAGAAATGTAGATAGTGTCTCATACCAAGCTCTAGGAGCTTGTTTTAGACCATAGACTGCTTTTGTCAGTCTGTATACTTTCTGATTTGGATCTGCTTCTTCGAATCCAGGTAGCTGTTCCACATAGACTTCTTCTTCAAGGATACCATTTAGGAAGACACTTTTGACATCCATCTGGTATACCTTGAAACTTTTGTGTGCAGCATATGCCAAGAATAGCATTATTGCTTCTAGTCTGGCTACGGGTGCAAATGTTTCATCAAAATCAATACCTTCTTGTTGATTATAGCCTTTAGCTACTAATCTGGCATTGTTTCTGACTACTTCATGTTGGTCCCGAAAGAGCAAGGTTTGGTGTATGGGAGGGGATACACCAAATACAAACTTTTCAGTTTACTTGACAAGTTGTGAGAGAGTTCAAGTTATTCTGTATAAGAAATTGCTCGAAGATGACTAGACAGATCGATATGCAGATCGATAGCAGTTTAGTCCAACCAGATTACTCTCTTAGTGTAAACACTTAGCTAATAATAGGAGTGATCTTATTACTTTCTGAGTGTTGAGTGAGTGCGGAATAATGGTGGATTAGTGATTGATCTTGTTTAGAAAACCTTAGTAATAATCCAGAATGTTAGTAAGATTGATTGAGATGCAGATTGATGATAGTGCAGAAGGTTAGAATAATAAACAACTGAAATGAAATATGCAGGAATGTAAAGCACACAGTTGTTTAACGTGGTTCGGGAAATCCCTACGTCCACGATCTGGTCCAAACTAGACTAGATTATCCACTACTAGGATACTCTGCTTCTTTATACTCGTGGAGAATGAGTCACAAGTACCAATCAGAACTAGACAGATACTTATGCACGAATTAAGGGTCGTGTCCCTTTACAACAGATTACCTCTACGTTACCACTAGAAAACTACTAGCTAGCAGGGTGATCTCCTTTCACTCGATAAGACAGACTTGAATCGAGGTGGTTGGTGTGATGTAGAATCACAGAGTGTTGAAGTTCTAAGTCTGGGATGGCAAATTGCTTGAAAGTATATCAACAGTTTATCTTGCGCGTATGTTCTATCTCTTCTAGATTTCTAACTTCAACTATATAGGCATTGAATTTGAAATTCTAGCCGTTTGTTGATTGGCGTGAGGTAGATGGTATATTGCCAATCAATGATTTCCATCATATCTGTTCTTGCCATATAGGAAAGGTTGACTCAATCTTTGATTTATGGAAGGCAGATTGCTAACGGTCTCTTTCCTTCTATGTGTTAACCGAAGATCTTCTTTCCAATCCCAGTTGGATGAGCTTGATCTTGACGTGGCAAGAACATATTATGTGTAGGATGATGTCAGCAGGTGAGTTGATGACTCAATCGTTCTGGTTCCTCGCTGTAGGCATCGATCTGGTCATCGATCTAGTCTCTGTCTGTTACAGCAGATCGATTCCTCTTTGGCGTGAAATCTTGACTTTCATCCTATTCTAAGTTGAGATTGACTTCTATTGGAATTTTCCTTTACATTTCAAGTCATCTCCTAATCTGTTCCATAACAGGATTCACTTTATCTCTAGTGATCTGTTTTACACGTAGAACAGTTTAAGCTATAAAACACCTAAGTGTGTTTCGAAAGACCATCATCAAAACTAAATATCTTTAGGGTTCCCAACACTTCACCATTCTCATCTCGTTTATTTTTGAACACCCATTTTACACCAATAACTCTTTGGTGTTTGGGTCTGTCCACGAGATACCAGACCTCATTTCTTTTGAACTCATTGAGTTCTTCTTGCATTGCTGTTATCCAATCTGCATCTTGTAGTGCTTCATGAGCATCAGATGGTTCAATGCGAGAGAGATAGCAGCTTAACAAGGCACTTTCTCCATGCATTCTTCTTGTTTTCACACGATCTGATGGGTTCCCAACAATCTGTTCTGGTGGATGATCTTGTATCCATCTCCTTCTCCTGGTCATCTCTTCATTAGATATCTCAGGATCAGGTTGATCTGTTGGTTCCTCAAATTCAGTGTGAACTGTTGATGAAGCTTGAAATGGATTCTCATCTGTTCTTGCTTCTGGATTTAGATTTTCAGATTGATCATCATTTGCAATGACTGTTTCATTGCTTTCAATAGGTGATCTGTTTTCATCCAGTTTATGTTGGATTGTTCCCCCTTGCTGTATAATTTCTTCAGCAATTGGTGGAGAGTTGATCTCTTCATCATCACTTTTTGAATTCCAGACAAGAATATCTTCAAGTAGCACTTCATTCATCTTCCTTGAAGTCATCTGGTTCACTGTCTGTTTATTATCAGGTGACCTGTACTCAACAATAGACTCATCAAAGACAACATGAGGTGTTACCTCCACAATATGAGAGTTCTTATTGTAGATTCGATATGCTTTACTGATATCAGAATATCCTAAGAATATTCCAGGATCAATTTTGCTATCAAAGGTCCTCAATTGAGATTTTCCATTATTATGTATGTAACACAAACAACCAAAAGTGATTCCCATCTTATTGCAGTATGTTTCAATCTTCTGGTTGAGAAATTCTGTTCCTCGATCTGTTCTGATAGTAACTACACTCACCTCTTTCTGTTTGGTGATCTTGTGTAGAAAATCAGGTAATTTAGCTAGTGTCTCTTTCTTCTTTGACAGAAAGATGACCCAGGTGAACCTTGAGTAGTCATCTATGATTACTAAGGTGTATTTTCTCCCATTTATGCTTAGAGGTTTAACTGGTCCAAACAGATCTAGATGCAAAAGCTCCAGTATTCTAGATGTTGAGTGAGCTGTTTTGCTTGTAAAGGATGATCTGGTTTGCTTTCCAGCTTGACAAACATCACATATATGATCTTTATTATATACTTGATCTGGTAGACCTTCCACTAATTTTTCTTTAGCAATCCTGTTGATTGACTTGAAATTTAGGTGACTTAATCTCTTGTGCCATAACCAGCTTGTTTCTGATACAGTTTTACTGACTAAGCAGGTCTCGATCTGATTTGTCCACTGGAAAATATATAGCCTATCCTGCAATTTTCCGATAAGGAGTATCTCATCTCCTTCCTTGTTCTTCACAAAACAGTTGTTAGTATAAAAAACAATCTGATTACCGTTGGCATAGAACTGACTTACTGAAAACAGGTTGTGACTAAGACCCTCAACATATGATACATTTGAGATGGTGGTCTTGCCAACTTTTATGTTTCCATATTCTCTGATGTAGCCTTTTGAGTTACATCCAAAGGTGATCTGTGGTCCTGGCTTTTCTATGTAATCTGATAGTAGATTCTTGTCCCATGTCATGTGCTTTGAACATCCACTATCTATTATCCAGATTGTCCCTCTTGCTATTTTGTTTCTTCTTGCAGTCTTCTGGTCCTGCAATTAATTAAACTTAGCTACCCTTCAACGTTTGGGTGCTTGGTTATTAGCAAATGTTCCCTTTCGAATCCAGAATATTTTTGGGTTAGGAACAGATATATAGCAAGTAATAATGTTGGTCCCGAAAGAGCAAGGTTTGGTGTATGGGGGGGGGGGGGAATACACGAAATACAAACTTTTCAGTTTACTTGACAAATTATTAGAGAGTCCAAGCTATTCTGTATAAGAAATTGCTCGGCAGATGACTAAACAGATTGCTCTCTTAGTGTAAACACTTAGCTAACAATAAGAGTGATCTTATTACTTTCTGAGCGTTGTGTGTGTGCGGAATAATGGTGGATTTAGTGAGTGCTCTTGTTTAGAAAACCTTAGGAATTATCCAGATTGTTAAGCAGATTGTTTTAGATGCAGATATATATGATAGTGCAGAAGGTAGAGTAATGAACAACTGAAATTAAATATGCAGGAAAGTAAAGAACACAGTTGTTTAACGTGGTTCAGGAAATCCCTACGTCCACGATCTGGTCAAAACTAGACCAGATTATCCACTACTAGGATACTCTGCTTGTTTATACTCATGGAGAACGAGTCACAAGTATCAATCAAAACTAGAGAGATACTTATGCACGAAATAAGGGTCCTGTCCCTTTACAACAGATTACCTTACCACTAGAAATCTACTAGCTAGTAGGCTGATCTCCTTTTTCTCGATAAGACAGACTTGAATCGAGGTGGGTTGGTGTGATGTAGAATCACAATTCTCTTGAAGCTCTAAGTCTGGATCAGAGTAGATTGCTTGAGAGTATGTTGATGGTTTAGCTTGCGTGTGTTGTCTTGTCTTTTTCCAGATTTTGAACTTCAAGTATATATATAGGCGTTGAATTGAAAATTCTAGCCGTTTGTTGATTGGCATGATATTGATGGTATATTACCAATCAATGATATCCATCATATCTCTTCTTGCCTTGTAGAAACGTTGACTCAATCTTCAGTTTTATGGAAAGCAGATTGCTAACGGTTTCTTTCTTTCTTTGTATAAATCGAAGATTCTCTTTCCAATCCCTGTTGGATAGGCTTCAATCTTGACGTGGCAAGATGATATGATGAGTAGGATGATGTCATCTGGTGGTTTGATGACTCTATCGATCTGGAGCTTTGCTATAACCATCGATCTGGTCGCTGTCTGTTACAGCAGATCGATTTCTTCTTGGCGTGAAATCTTGGCCTTCATCCTAAACTATTTATAGAAATGACTTCTATAGGAAAGCTTCCTTTACATCACAAGTCATCTCCTTATCTGTTCTTTAACAGAATTCACTTTATATGTAGTGATCTGTTTTACATGCAGAACAGCTTAATACAAAGAAATACTAAGTGTGTTTCGAAAGATCATCATCAAAACTAAATATACTTCAGGGTTCCCAACAATTTCCCCCTTTTTGATGATGTCGAAACCACACTTTACAATTATATCCTAATAATATATTTAGAGTGATCTGGTTTGATGGCTAGATTGATTATGTTTCGTTGTCTAGGTTATAACGATTTAAAGCAGTTTATATATGTTCTGGACAATTAGAGGTTGTCATCAGAAACTCAATGAACTTCCATAGATACGGCATAATCAGATTATAGTTTATTAAGATAAAAATAGGAATCACAGATCATAATGATATGAAAAAGTATAACTATCTGCTCTTCCTTCTCTCCTCTTGTTGTTTCTTCATCTTCGCCCTTGTTTCATCAGAAATCAATTGCACGCTTTCATAAACACCTTCTCTCACCCTAATGTAGTCTGGATCCTCAGCATCAATCTTGTAGCCTCTGTTTTCCGCCAGTTCACTACTAAAAAATTAGAATAGACTACGGTTTTAAACCGTAGTGTATGAGCTTTTAGAACCGTAGTCTATAGTACCGTAGTGTATACTCATTTGTATACACTACGGTTCTCAAACCGTAGTCTATTCTCCACATAGACTACGGTTAAAAACCGTAGTCTATGTAGACAAAACCGTAGTGTATTCATATCAATTACTACAGTTCAACATTCAACCGTAGTGTATGTACCATTATACACTACAGTTTTTCATGTAACCGTAGTATATGTTTCAGTATAGACTACAGTTTATTGAAAAAACCGTAGTGTTTGAGTTAAAATAGACTACGATTTTGTGAAAAACTGTAGTGTATGATATAGTATAGACTACGGTTTGCTCGAAAAAACTGTAGTGTATGAGCTTAAATAGACAACGCTTTTTATCTGTAGTGTATCTCTTATTTTCTGTAGTCTATCATAAGCATAGACTACGGTTGTTTGAGAAAAACCGTAGTCTATACTATATTAACTAACCTTTTTATATAATTTATTTTATATAAATATATATTATATTTAATTTAAAATTAAATCTCAAATTAAAAATTAAAAAATATATAATGACAACAATAAGATTAAAGAATCCACAATTTCATTATATCAAAATAGATTCATAATGTAATACATCTAAAGAATAAACAATCATTCCATCCAAAATGTAATTAATTAAATACATTAATTTAAAGTAACACTTTCTTCTACCCTCACTTTCAACTTTGGACTTCTTAAATTAGGATTGTGTCCCCGATACATGCAAGAGTTATTGAGACTGGCTCGATCTGCTTGAGGATGTTGTCTTTTGAATTTGAGCAGATGGAGCAGATGATGGGGCAGATAGTGGGTTGGAAGTTTCTGGTGCTATCTGCTGCTCAGGTTGAGCTTTTTCTTTTTCACCCGCAGCACTAGATGATTGCAACTTCCCCTTCGTAATTATCCCCTTTCCTTTTCCAGCCTCTGCCTTCTTTTCTTTCCTAGGTCCTTCCCCCTTTTCGACATCATCAATACAAGTCTGGATGATTGCCTTAAGGGAGGTAACCTCTTCCTTCAAATCCTTCATCTCCTTTTCAGCATTCATCTTGTATGTGAGCAGGGAGGTGATGTTAGCATTAGATTCGTCGAGTTGCTTTTGGAAGGATGTCTTTGCATTGAGCAGATCAACTTTGTAACCTTCTTGATCTTCCTTTATGATTCCAATTTCATCAAAAAATGAATCAATCATTGTTTTTGTTGGGTAGCCCAGATCGCTCAACTTACTCTCAACAAAACTTTTGCCATTTGATTCAAATTGCCTGAACATGGCTCTTGTGTGTGCATTGGCCTCCTTTATCACATCAGCTGCTATGCCATCTATTTGTTCCTTAACAATGGTATGAAACATGTCCTTTTCTTTCTGTGCGAATTCGGTTACTATCTTGTATATTTCCTTGACCTTGAGTTATGTTGTAAAAAGAGTCTGATCGATCTGTGCCTTCCTCTCTTCTGCAGCAGCTCGATCATCATCCATCTTTTTACTTAGCTCCTCAATTTTCAATCTGCATATCCTCCTTAAATCAGAGTCAACCTGGTCAACGTGAGTTTTTAGGTGGTTGTTGAACTCTGTGAGAATGCGAATTGCCTCGTCTTGTACGGTGGAGAGGGTTACATACATGTACTGGTCCAACTTATTGGAAATTAAGTCGCTGACTTGAGTATTGGATAGGGTTTGATGTTGAGTCATCAATATATCCTCCAAGGTTGTCATCTCAACAAAATCAGTCATTTTTGCAGCGACAGCTGGGGTGTATATGTCAACTGTTTGTATACCTCTAACCCTCTGTCCTGCTGGTTCATGTTCTGTTTGTACTTGATCAACCACTGCACTTTGAATTGTGCTTTGTTTGGCTGGTTCCCCCTCAGCCTGTGCAGTGGGTGTCATGGTCTGTTCTCCAGCATCAGCCATGTGCTGATCTAGTTCTGTCTCAGTCATTGCTGCACCCGATTGGTGAGCATCTGAAGGTTCTGCTTCTATTCTTGCTTCCTTAGCAATTTCTTCTTCAATGCTGTCATAGAACTCCAGCATATTTGCTTTCTCATATGCAGATCGAAGATCGATATGGAGTTCTTCAGCTTCAAATTTTGACATCCCCAAAATGTCTGACTTGTATGTCTCCCTTAACTCAGCAATTGAAGCAGCAGTGAAGATTTTGAGCAGGGTGGCTTCTTCTATTTTCAATGTGTGTATGGATCTGGTTCTGAGCAGAGCATCCAGAACAAAGAATTCCTTATCTTTTATGAGTAGAAGAAATTTGAGTCGTCTTGCTACTTCATATGTTTCTGGGTCATCTGTATCCCAGGAAATGTCCTCAGAACGGAGTGATCTGCTTCTGTTTCTAGCATCCTCACAACCGTTTCTGCCTTCTTCAATTCCTCCTCCTCATCAGTGGATTCCTCTTCTCCCTCGATCTCCTCATCGATCTGCTCTAGATGTTCTACAGATGATGGACTTGTAGTACGAGCTGGAGAAAAATCCTTGCTGGGGTCTAAGGATGAAATAGGAGCCTCGTCCTCTGGTGGTCCACCCACCAAGATTTCTTCTTCCTCCTCAACCTCCTGTTGAGGGAGAATGGTTTCTGTAACAGCAGGTTCTTCGACCTGGACTTCATTAGCTAGTTTCTGAAGTCTTCTGCGTTTTGGTTTGGGTGGCTGGGCTGCGGTGGAGACGTCAGTGTCAATCGAGCTTGATCTTCTGGTAGCCCTCTTAGTGGGGGTCCTCTCGATTGGTTTCTGCTTTGTAACCTTAGATTTTGTGGATTTCTCGGTTGGAGCAGATGGTGGGATCCAAATGGGGTTCGAGCTTCCCATCTCCATCAGTGCATTGGCATGCACAAGGTCCTTCACCTTTGCTATCAGATTGGCAGAAATGCCCATAGACATTTTAATCTGATGCTGGTCCTTCGGAAACTTCAATCTGGTGTTGAACTCCACAGTAGAGTCCCATTTGTGCTGAGGGAAGAAGGATTCCAGCATGAAACTGATTTTGGTTGAGTGTCTTAGGCTGCTTCACTTCACCTCGATCCCAGGGGTACCTCCTTTCACAAAAAGAATCATCTTGGCCTCCTTCGCCAAGAGATCGAATAGAATTCTACTCCAATTGACTGGTAAGTTGAGCACCACAGCAGCCAAAATTCTGAACTTTTCAGGGGTGACCTGGTCATAAGACCCATTGTGGTTCAAGAAGATTCGCTGGATAAATTTAGAGATGATCTTGAATTCGGGAGCGAGTAGTGCCCTTTGGAACATCTTGTTTGTGTAGTGAATGGGCACTACCATCACCATTTCCACAGCCTCTTGCAGTTGCTCTTCAGTCAATTCCCCAAGGTTAATGCCTTCATCTTTCAACTTGTAAACGTCATTAATGACGTTTATGACGTTGTAGGTGGTATTACTGATGGTGTTCCCTTTGCTAACCCTAATGGTTGCTTCGTTTCCACCCTTCTCTCCCTGCCACGATAGATAGAATGCGGCGACTTCTTTAGGTAAGAAGTGGACAGGATGAGTGGTGATAATATTGTGAAATCCTTTGCAGCGTCTAACACAGTCGAATGCCTTGTCCAGTTTATGAAACCAGAATGTATCAAGTACTGCGAAAAGGTCTTGATGGATATATGGTTTCAGGAAGTTTACTTGCTCTAGAAATTGTGAGGATTTGGGTGCCATTTTGGTAAAACAGAGTGATTTTTGAAGATTGAGAAGTTTTGCAAGAGAGAGATTTTCGCTAAGTGTTTATGGAAGAATAACGGTGTTTGTGAGTGATAGATGAATCGCCTTATCAAGAGTACATATATAAAGATAGATAAACTATAAAAGAGTAATATTTTAATTGATTTACTTCCCTTTTTCATCTTTTTCCCGCCTCTTGAGTGATAGACTTAAGGTCTACTCTCATCTCTTTTTCTGCGTTTGATACACGCACTTAGATCATACGGTTGTAGTGTGGCGCGTTGATTTTGTAGCCGTCACTTTTCTTCCTTTTTCTTGATTAGGTAAATATCTCCTCGATCACGTATCCCAAACACTGTACTAATCATCAAAAATTAAAGATTTGGTGTATATATGTCAGTAATTAGATATATATACTATGATTAGGTTGATATGGTCGTCGTATATTGTTGACTTTCCCCCTTAATCAAGTAGTGAGAATTTTAATAAAAGATTTAATTAATATACACGTGGCATCAAGTGATCTGGTCCAAATCGATCTCCCAATTAACAAACTGTTGTTAATAACATCGATCTGTTTATGCCACTCTCAAGTTTTGGGCATTTAATTTTGTTTAATGATCTGTTAATAATTCCCGGTTGGAATTTAAATGATCTAATTATCAATCTTCTATTTGAATGACCTGGTGTCAATTCCCAGTTGGAATGTCCTGTTTTCATCAATCTGGTCTATATCTATCTGGTTTTAATTCTCTGTTGGAATATTGAGCTTAATTTGATCTAAGTCAATCTGGTCCTTTCTTCCAAATTCAATAGACCTAGTTTGCCACATAGCATCTTAAATCTTTCTTCTGGTAATGCTTTGGTAAGGATGTCAGCTCTCTGTACTTCAGTGTGTATTTTCTCGATCTGTACGTATTTTCTTTCAACGTGATCTCTTATAAAGTGATGTCTCACATCCACATGCTTTCATCTGGTATGCAAAACAGGATTCCGTGTGATGACTATAGCACTTGAGCTGTCACAGAAGATGGGTATCTCCTTGACATCAATCTCATAATCTTTAAGCTGTTGTCTTAACCACAGTATTTGTGCACAACAACTTCCAGCTGCCATATATTTTGCCTCTGTGGTTAAAGTGGCAACAGATGTATGTTTCTTTGAGAACCAAGAGACCAGTTTGCTTCCTAAAAACTGACATGTACCAGAAGTTGACTTTCTGTCTAACTTGCATCCAGCATAATCTGATTCTGTGTATCCAGTTAGCTCAAAATTATCTTCACATGGGTACCATAATCCTAAATGGGCTGTTCCCTTCAGATATCTCAATACCTTCTTAGCAGCTTCCATGTGAGACTCTTTGGGGTTAGCTTGGTATCTTGCACATACACCTACTGCAAATGTAATGTCAGGTCGACTGGCAGTTAGGTATAGTAGTGATCCTATGATTCCTCTGTATTGTGTAATATTGGCTGGTTTTCCTTCTGGATCACGATCAATTTTCCCATTAGTCTGCATTGGGATTTTAACTGATCTGCTGTCTTTCAACCCAAATTTTGTTAGCAGATCGTTGATGTATTTTTTTTGATTAATGAAGATACCATCTGGTTCCTGCTTAACCTGCAAACCTAGAAAGAAGCTCATCTCGCCCATCATGGACATTTGATACTTATTTTTCATAAGTTCAGCAAATTTGTCACATAAATAGGTGGATTGAGATCCAAAAATGATGTCATCTACATAGATCTGTACTAGGAGGATGTTTTCTTTGACTTTAATAATGAATAAAGTCTTGTCAACTGATCCTCTTCTGAATCCAGAATCTAGTAGAAATGTTGATAATGTCTCATACCAAGCTCTATGGGCTTGTTTAAGACCATAGACTGCTTTAGCCAGTCTGTATACTTTCTGATTTGCATCTGCTTCTTCAAATCCAGGTGGCTGTTCCACATATACTTCCTCTTCAAGGATACCATTTAGGAATGCACTTTTGACATCCATCTGGTATACCTTGAATCTTTTGTATGGAGCATATGCTAAACACAACCTTATAGCTTCTAATCTGGCTACGGGTGCAAATGTTTCATCAAAATCAATGCCTTCTTGTTGATTATAGCCTTTAGCTACTAATCTGGCCTTTTTTCTAACTACTTCTCCATTCTCATCCCTTTTATTCTTGAACACCCATTTTACACCAATCACACCTTGGTGTTTGGGTCTGTCCACGAGATACCAGACTTCATTCCTTTTGAACTCATTGAGTTTTTCTTGCATTGCTGTTATCCAATCTGCATCTTGTAGTGCTTCATGAGCATCAGATGGTTCAATGCGAGAGAGATAACAACTTAACAAGGCACTTTCTCCATGCATTCTTCTTGTCTCCACACGATCTGTTGGGTTCCCAACAATCTGTTCTGGTGGATGATCTTGTATCCATCTCCTTCTCCTGGTCATCTCTTCGTCAGATATCTCAGGATCATGTTGATCTGTTGGTTCCTCAAATTCAGGGTGTGATGTAGAAGATGATTGGAATGGATACTCATTAGAATTTTCTTCTGGATTTGGATTTTCAGATTGATTATCTTCTGCAATGACTGTTTCATTGCTTGGTGATCTATTTTCATCCAGATCATGTTGTGATGTTCCCCCTTGCTGTATGATTTCTTCAGCAATAGGTGGAGTGCTAATCTCTTCTTCATCACTTTTTGAATTCCAGATAAGAATGTCTTCAAGTAGTAGTTCATTCATTTTTCTTGTAGTCACCTGGTTTTCTGATTGTTTTTCATCTAGTGACCTGTACTCAATGATAGACTCATCAAAAACAACATGAGTTGTTACATCCACAATATGAGAGTTCTTATTGTAGACTCGATATGCTTTACTAACATCAGAATATCCTAAGAATATTCCAGGGTCGGTTTTGCTATCAAAAGTCCTCAATTGAGATTTCCCATTATTATGTATGTAACACAAGCAACCAAAAGTTCGAAAGTAAGAAATCTTAGGCTTTCTGTTGTTCCAAATCTCATATGGTGTCTTTCCATGTCTCAGTGTGATGGATGATCTGTTTTGAGTATAGCAGGCAGTGTATATGGCTTCTGCCCAGAATTTCTTTGGTAGATTAGTTGCATTAAGCATTGTACGTGCTGCTTCCTTGAGTGATCTGTTTCTCCTCTCAACAACTCCATTCTGTTGAGGTGTTCTGGCAGCCGAGGTTTGATGAGTGATTCCCATCTTGCTGCAGTATGCTTCAATCTTTTGGTTGAGAAATTCTGTTCCTCGATCTGTTCTGATAGAGGTTATACTCATCTCCTTTTGTTTGGTGATCTTGTGTAAAAAATCAGGGAGTTTGTCTAGAGTCTCTTTCTTCTTTAGCAGAAAAATGACCCAAATGAATCTTGAGTAATCGTCTATGATTACTAAGGTGTATTTTCTCCCATTTATGCTTAGAGGTTTGACTGGACCAAACAGATCTAAATGCAAAAGCTCTAGTATTCTTGATGTTGAGTGAGCTGTCTTGCTTGCAAAGAATGATCTGGTCTGCTTTCCAGCTTGACATGCTTCACATATATGATCTTTATCATATATTTGATCTGGTAGTCCTTCCACTAACCTTTCCTTGGCAATCCTGTTGATTGACTTGATGTTTAAATGACTTAATCTCTCTGATACTGTCTTAGTGACTAAGCAGGTCTCGATCTGGTTTGTCCACTGAACAATATATAGTCTATCCTGCAATCTTCCGGGAAGGAGTATCTCATCTCCTTCCTTGTTCTTCACAAAACAGTTATTAGTATCAAAAACAATCTGGTTACCGTTAGCACAGAATTGACTTACAGAAAATAGATTGTGGCTAAGACCCTCAACATATGATACATTTGTGATGGTGGTCTTGCCAACTTTTATATTTCCATATCCTCTGGTATATCCTTTTGAATTGCATCCAAAGGTAACCTGAGGCCCTGGTTTCTCTATATAATCTGATAGTAGGTTCTTGTCACAGGTCATGTGCTTTGAATAACCACTATCTATTATCCAGATTGCTCCTTTTGCTATCTTGTTCCTTCTTGCAGTCTTCTGATCCTGCAACTAATTACACTTAGCTACCCTTCAATATTTGGGTGCTTGGTTATTAACAAATGTTCCTTTTTGAATCCAGAACATTTTTGGGTTAGGAACAGAAATATAACAGGTAATGATGTTCCCATTACTATCAACTTTGGACAGAGAATGAAATACAGATGGATGATATCTCTCTATTCCATCATTCTTTAATCCCTTCTTAATAGGTGTTGTCCTGTTGACATTCTTGTTGGGTAATGTCCTGTTGACATTCTTATTTTGAGCATGATCTGATTCTGTGTAATAAGCAGGTTGACCCTTTGTTTGATAGTACTGCCTGTTTGCAGTCTCTTTCATGATCATCTTTTGAGGATGACCTTTCTTATTTTTCAAGTCTTTTACTTGATCTGGCATTTGCTTCCTTTCTGGTATAAAGTGTATGGTACTAGAAGACTTTTCTGAGTGACCTGGATATCCTAATCCAGATGTGCCCTGTTGTTGCAGATTGATTAGCAACTTGGCACGTTCATCACTCTTGTAAATCATTTCTTTCCCTTTCTTTATCCTCTCTTCAGCAACGTTGTTTCTTGTAATAAGACTTTTGACCTTGGAGTTTAGAGAGTGAATCTCACTGTCTTTTCCTTTGATTTGTTCTTCCAGATCATCTATTTGAGCAACGAATTGAGTGTTGGCTGTGCTTAGTATTTCCTCTGATTTCTTCAATCTGTCATTTTCTTCTACAACTTCTCTAAACAATCTCTTGATGCTCGAATAGCTTTTGAACATCTCATTTACCTCATCCCATGAGTATTCAGCTTGATCTTCTATTTCCTGTTCCAGATCAATATCATTTGAAGAGGTAGAGTTACAAGAATTTACCTCAACTTCATCCAGATAGTTGTCAAGTCCAACATAGCATTCATCCCAACCTTCTTCACCGTTGGCAAAGAATGCTTCATCATTCTCTGATGAGCTATCTGAAAAATGACTCGAGCTGCTTGAATCTTGTTCAGCTATCATGGCCTTGCGCTCATATTTGAGTTTACGATCTCTTTTTGCCCTCAACTCTTCTCTTTGACTTTTGGACAGATCAGGGCAATCTGTTTTGAAGTGACCTGTTCTGCCACAACCAAAGCATGTGTAATCTGCTGAGTTAGATGGTTTAGAGGTTTTACCTGTCTGCTGTTTTGATTCTTCCTTGTTATCAGATCGATCATTGTCACGCTTTTTATAGAATTTATTTCTGTTGTCTTTATAGAAGCGTCGGTATTTCTTCGATCTGATCTCCATCTTGTCCATACGCTTGGAGATCATTGCAAACTCTTTTAGTAGTTTGTCATATCCCTTCTCTTCATTTGGAGTAGTAGGTTCAGAAAGATCATCTGGTTTGCTCTTCGCTTTGAAGGCTACCTCTTTGTCCTTTTTAGAGCTGCTTTCTACCTTTTTGGACAGATGATCTGGTCCACAAATTCTTTGTATATCACATTCGTGACCTTCAAGGTGATCAAACAATGCTTCTGTAGACAATTCATTAAAATCTGCACGAAGTGGTTGCATTGCAGCGTAGATCTCCCAGCTAGGTGGAAGAGCTCTGAGTACTTTCATATTCTTTTCCCTTTGAGTATATTTGTTCTTATTGAACGCAGATATCTCAAGGAGAATTCCAGTGAACCTCATCTTCATTTGCTCAATGGTCTCGCCTGGTTTCATTTTGAATTCATCGTATTTATTGCAGGCTAGAGACAGTTTGTTCTCTATCATAACTTCTGATCCTAGACACAAGTCTCTTAGGGCTTCCCACATCTCTTTGGCAGTATCCAAATCTTGGATTTTAGCCAAATGTACCCCTTTGACTGTGCTAGATATGATTCCTTTAGCAAAGTCATCCAGATTGGCTTCGCGTCGTTCTTCTGCAGTGTACTTTCTTGGATCTTTAGGAACTATCTGTGTAGTTACACCAGTTGCATTGGTTACTGTCACTTCTTCAATGATCTGCAGTGGACCTTCTTCAATGACTTTCCACATCAGATAGTGATGGGCTTTGAGTGCCATCTTGATCCTGAAGCTCCATTCTCTATAGCCTTGAATCGAGAATTCTTCACAAGCCCTGACAACAGATGATTCCATAGCAGATAGTATTCTTGTGAATGAATAATAGGTTTTCCTAGATCTATTCAAGTTGACCGCGCAGGTTTTAACCTTGTGAAACAAAAACAATGGTCGTTTGAACCACTGCTCTGATACCACTTGTTGGTCCCGAAAGAGCAAGGTTTGGTGTATGGGGGGGGGGGAATACACCAAATACAAACTTTTCAGTTTACTTGACAAATTATCAGAGAGTTCAAGCTATTCTGTACAAGAAATTGCTCGGCAGATGACTAAACAGATTGATACCAATTTAGTCCAAACAAATTGCTCTCTTAGTGTAATCACTTAGATAACAATAAGAGTGATCTTATTACTTTATGAGCGTTGTGTGTGTGCGGAATAATGGTGGATTTAGTGAGTGCTCTTGTTTAGAAAACCTTAGGAATTATCCAGATTGTTAAGTAGATTGTTTTAGATGCAGATATATATGATAGTGCAGAAGGTAGAGTAATGAACAACTGAAATTAAATATGCAGGAAAGTAAAGAACACAGTTGTTTAACGTGGTTCGGGAAATCCCTACGTCCACGATCTGGTCAAAACTAAACCAGATTATCCACTAATAGGATACTCTTCTTGTTTATACTCGTGGAGAACGAGTCACAAGTATCAATCAAAACTAGAGAGATACTTATGCACGAAATAAGGGTCGTGTCCCTTTACAACAGATTACCTCTACGTTACCACTAGAAATCTACTAGCTAGCAGGGTGATCTCCTTTTTCTCGATAAGACAGACTTGAATCGAGGTAGGTTGGTGTGATGTAGAATTACAATTCTCTTGAAGCTCTAAGTCTGGATCAGAGTAGATTGCTTGAGAGTATGTTGATGGTTTAGCTCGCGTGTGTTGTCTTGTCTCTTTCCAGATTTTGAACTTCAAGTATATATATAGGCATTGAATTGAAAATTCTAGCCGTTTGTTGATTGGCGTGATATTGATGGTATATTGCCAATCAATAATATCCATCATATCTCCTCTTGCCTTGTAGAAACGTTGACTCAATCTTCAGTTTTATGGAAAGCAGATTGCTAACGGTTTCTTTCTTTCTTTGTGTCAATCGAAGATTCTCTTTCCAATCCCTGTTGGATAGGCTTCAATCTTGACATGGCAAGAGGATATGATGAGTAGGATGATGTCATCTGGTGGTTTGATGACTCTATCGATCTGGAGCTTTGCTGTAACTGTTGGTCCCGAAAGAGCAAGGTTTGGTGTATGGGGGGGGGGGGGGAATACACCAAATACTAATTTTTCAGTTTAACTTGATGGTTTATAAGAGAGCTCAAGCTATTCTATACAAGAAATTGCTCGGCA
>JAPKLX010001878.1:0-17029 GCA_026898415.1 Leonotis leonurus
AACACAGGAGGTTTACTCTGTGTGGTCTTCTTGAATAGATCTTTGAAAAACGTTTTCACTGCATAAAGCACTTGCATTATACTAATCATCTATCTTAGTCATGGAAGGACAGATGGCTCGTGCGTGCGAAGATTTTTCTATTGCAGGATATGAAGATTGGAGCTTTAGACTCGAGATGTGTCTTAGGGCGCATCATATCAAGATGTGGTCAGTAATCACAGATGGACCAATCAAGATAATGCACAAATATTCGGCTGAAATCAAAGATGGTACAGGACCAACTCCAACTGTCGATATAGTTGAAAAAGAGAAGGATATTAATGATTATACAACCGAAGAAAAGAAAGAAGCCGGCTTAGATGACTATGCCAAAGGCTTAATCTCAAGCACAGTTAGAGGCATCTATCTGGCCAAAATTCGACGTCTCAAATCTGCAAAAGAGATGTGGGATGTGCTTAGAGACATTAGCTTGGGATCAGACGTGATTCAAGAAAACAAACTGTCCATTGCGTGTAATAAATATGAAGAGTTCAAGATGAAGCCAGGAGAGACTGTAGCTCATATGAAGAACAGATTCACTGAGATTATAATTGAGATAACTGCTATCGACAAAAACAAGTATACTCAACGTGAGATGAATCTCAAAATCATTCGTGCTCTACCTGCCAACTGGGAGATATACTCAGCAATGCATCCCATGATGCCAGAGTTCAATTCTCTAACAATTGACGCTTTATTTGATTTGCTAACTGGCAATGAATATGAAATCAATCGTATTCATGGTTCATCTAACTCTCCCTCTAGCAAACCATCTGTTGCAGGTAACAAAGACAAAGAAACAGCTTTTAAGGCAAAGCTAAAAGAAAAGGAGATAGTAAAGAAATCTCAACCTGTTGTCATAGTAAAAGACTCATCAACATCAGAAGATGAGGACTATCCCTCAAAGAACTATTTTGAGGAATACTCTCTTATGGCTCAAAGATTTCAACGAATGGAATTGAGAGCAAACAAGTACAAACGTCTATACAAGGACAATAATCGAAGCTTCAAAGGAAGAGATCGACCTGGTGGTCGACCCGATAGGAAGAATGAGGTAAAGCCAACTTCCTATGTTAAAGCTGACCTGTCCGAATACTCTTGTTTTAAGTGTGGCAGGAAAGGACATTTCAAGACGGACTGTCCAGACATTACTCAGGCTGAGAGAGAAGAGTTAAGAAGCAAACGCGATCAAAAGCTCAAAGAGCAACGCAAGGCAATGATTGCTGAAGAACAATCTGCTCCCAAACACTTCTCCGACAGTTCGACCGAAAATGACGAAGCATTTGTGGCAAACGAACTTGACCTTGAATGGGATGAATGCCTCATGGGCCATGACAATGGACTAGACAACCTTGAGGTAAATTGTCAAAATTCTATTTCTTCTAATCATCATATTTATGATTCTGGTAATGAAGAAGAAGAAGAAGAAGAGGTAGAAGAAGAGGACGACCTGTCCATGGAAGATTTCTCTAAGTTAATGGAAGATTATGCAAGGTTGAACAAGATGTTCAAACATGCTATTAAAGAAAACGGAAGAATGGCTAACACCATACAAGAAATGAAGAAAGTAAGTGCTTCATTCAATGATAGAGAGAAGGCAATGCTTCTGCAGATAAAGAACAAGAGTGAAGAAGTCTACGCTCTTAATGCTAAAATCTCGGATTTGATTGAAAGAGAATCGTCGGCCAACAATAAGGCCGAAAATTTTGGTGTAATGCTTAATTATTACATCCACAAAAAATCAGACAGAGTTCATCTCATCAATGATATGCAAAGGAGATCGTCAGATCATGGAGGACTTGGATTTGATGGAGTTGACAAAGGTCCACCTAAAGGAAACTTTGTCAAGGAGAAGGGAAAAGACAAAGTAGTAAACCTCAACAATAATGCTAGACAGCCGCAAGCAATCTTGATCAAGGATCAAGGACAGCGACAACAAAGGTTCACTACACAAGGAATTGGTTTTCAACAAAGAAAACCACCTGCTCAAAGGTTAAATCAACCTGCTCAACAGTACAACCATCAGCGAGCTCCTCCGCCATTCAACCAGAGAAAACCTGTCTACCATCATCAAAGACAGGAAGCTCATCAACAGCGACCTGTTCCCCTACACCATAGAAGACAACTGTCAACTGCTAATACCAAATCTCAATCGACCATACCACCTGCTCCAAGGAAACACGCTGCAACAACACAACCATCTGCCAAACGGAAACAGATAGTATACATCGACTTCAGTGGCAGACAGATCAGACCATCTCAGAATGTGACTATAGTTAGACAAATTTGGGTTCCAAAAGGAACCATGTCTACTAACAAAGCACCCTCATTCAGTAGGGTAGCTAAATAATTGTTCATTGCAGGATAGGAGATCGTTGAGAAGAACGCGCACAGCTCGAGGCGCAGTATGGATACTTGATAGCGGATGCTCTAAACATATGACATACTGTAAAGAATTGTTAACCAACTACAAGGAGTGCATTGGACCAACTGTTACCTTTGGAGGAAACTCAAAGGGTCATACAAAAGGTTATGGTGATATCCAAGTTGGTAACACTACTATTCTTAATGTTTCATATGTTGAAGGACTAAATCATAATCTATTTTCTATTAGTCAGTTTTGTGCTAATAATAAGAAAGTAGAATTTACAGCTAACAAGTGTCTAGTCAAGAATTTGGAAGGAGAAGAGATTCTTCTTACCGGGGTTTTGCAGGACAGGTTATATATTGTGCAATGGGACGAACAGATTGAAACATGCCTTGTGACAAAGTCAAATGCAGAAACCAGCTGGTTATGGCATAAACGACTAAGTCATTTAAACTTCAAGTCCATCAACAAGCTGGTGAAAAACAACCTGGTTGAAGGTCTACCTGCTCAAGTCTATGATAAAGATCATGTGTGTGAAGCTTGCCAAGCAGGAAAACAAACAAGAACTTCATTTCCAACTAAGGCAGCTCACTCCACCTCAAGAAATCTAGAACTTCTTCACCTTGACCTTTTTGGACCTGTATCTCCATTAAGTGTAAATGGTAGAAAATATACTCTCGTAGTTATAGATGATTTCTCTAGATTTACATGGGTTATTTTCTTGTACAAGAAAAAGGAGACTTTGGAAAAGCTGCCTGACCTGCTGAACAGATTATCAAATCAGAAGGCAACATCCATCGTCACAATTCGATCTGATCGAGGAACTGAATTTATCAATCATATGATTGAAGCATACTGCTCAAAGTTGGGAATTCAACATCAAACATCAGCAGCTAGGACACCTCAACAAAATGGAATCGTGGAAAGGCGAAACAGATCACTTAAGGAAGCTGCTCGAACAATGCTCAACGAAATCAATCTTCCTAAGAAGTTCTGGGCTGAAGCAATAAACACTGCCTGCTACACGCAAAATCGATCTGTCATCACTCTACGCCACGGAAAAACTCCATACGAAATATGGAATAACAGGAAGCCTCGAATAACTTACTTTCGATCTTTTGGATGTAAGTGTTACATTCACAACAATGGGAAAACACAATTAAAAACATTTGATAGCAAATCTGATCAAGGAATTTTCTTAGGATATTCTGACATCAGTAAAGCCTATCGTGTTTTTAATAAAAGGACACTTGTTGTGGAAGTAACCCCGCATGTTGTTTTTGATGAATCCACTTTTGAGGTTTCAGGAACAGATTGTACTCCATCAAAGGATGAATGTTCACCTACAACATTGAGAAACTCCACAGATCGACTAATTGAGGATATACTTCTTTGGAGTCCACGAAAAGAAGGAGAAGAAGAGAGTTTTGATAAACCTGCTGGAGATACACCACAGCAAGGGGGAACAGATGGACAACTTACAAATGAAGAGGGAACACATGAAGGGGGAACACTAGAACATGACCAACCATGTGTTGATGAACAAAACACTCAATCTCCCTCTCCCTCTACTCAACAGCCATCTGTTCAAAAATTGGTAAATGAAGTATCAAGCATTGATTTAAATTCTAACAATCTCTTTGATGTACTTATCACAGATCATCCAGAATTCGACAATCCACCTGACGAACTAGAAATCGAAGTAACAGAAGAAGAAATGAAAAGGCGAAGAAGATGGGTAGACAGCCATTCAACAGATCTCATTGTTGGGAACCCAACAGATAGAGTCAAGACAAGAAGAATGCATGGTGAAAGTGCATTACTAAGCTGCTATCTGTCTCATACAGAACCCAAAGACGTGGATGAAGCCTTACAAGATGCTGACTGGACTAATGCCATGCAAGAAGAGCTAAATGAGTTTAAAAGAAATGATGTATGGTATTTAGTGGATCGACCTAGGCATCAGGGTGTGATTGGAGTTAAATGGATTTACAAGAACAAGAGAGATGAAACATGTGAAGTGGTGAGAAACAAAGCAAGGCTAGTCGCTAAGGGATATTGCCAACAGGAAGGGATCGACTTTGATGAAACATTTGCTCCTGTTGCATGACTAGAAGCTATCAGATTGTTTCTGGCCTATGCTGCATATAAACGCTTCAAAGTATTCCAGATGGATGTAAAAAGTGCATTCCTCAATGGAATCTTAGAAGAAGAAGTTTATTTGGAGCAGCCACCTGATTTTGAAGAAGGAAATGAAGACAAGGTGTACAGATTGATCAAAGCCGTATATGGTCTAAAACAAGCTCCTAGAGCTTGGTATGAGACTCTGTCCACCTTCTTGTTACAATTTGGATTCAAGCGAGGATCAGTGGATAAAACCTTATTCACAATCAAAGTCCAAGATAATATCCTTTTAGTTCAAATTTATGTTGATGACATTATTTTTGGATCAAAATGTGAATTCCTTTGTAACAAATTTAGCAAGCTCATGCAGGAAAAATACAAGATGTCCATGATGGGAGAAATGAATTTCTTCCTAGGATTACAAGTCAAACAATCCACTGATGGGATCTTAATCAATCAATCAAAATACATCAATGATCTCATCACAAAATATGGAGTAAAAGACAGTAAACCAGCAAAGACGCCAATGCAGACAAATGGACAGATTGGTCCAGATGTACTTGGAAAAGCAGTTGATTCAAAACTGTATCGTGGTATTATCGGATCTTTATTATATTTAACTGCTAGTCGACCTGATATTACTTTTGCTGTTGGTGTTTGTGCTAGGTACCAAGCTAGTCCAAAAGAATCTCACATGGAAGCAGCTAAACGAATACTTAGATATCTCAAGGGCACTACAGAAATTGGTTTGTGGTATCCATGTGATGACAACTTTGAACTAACTGGGTACTCAGATTCTGATTATGCAGGTTGCAAGCTAGATAGGAAATCAACATCTGGCACTTGCCAATTTCTTGGAAACAAACTCATCTCATGGTTCTCCAAGAAACAAACATCTGTTGCAACCTCAACAACAGAAGCCGAGTACATGGCAGCAGGTAGCTGTACAACACAAATCCTATGGCTAAAGCAACAACTCAAAGACTATGAAGTCAACATGAAAGCTGTTTCCATATTTTGTGATAGCTCAAGTGCTATAGCCATTACCCAAAATCTAGTACTCCACACTCGCTGCAAACATGTTGATGTTCGACATCACTTCATACGCGATCACGTAGAGAAGAAGAACATCAAAATAGAGAAAATTCATACAGAAGTGCAGCGAGCTGACATTCTCACAAAAGCATTGGCAGAAGATCGTTTTAAAATGCTATGCGGAAAATTAGGACTCGTTAACCTAATCAAAGAAGGTACAAGTGTAAACAACAGATTGTGAATGGTACAAAACAATCAGTTGTTACACTCTCTTAAAAAGCTACTCATCTAGAACAACAGTTAGACAAATTTTGTCAAAACAGATAGCGATGAATAATCAACAGCGAGCTGTTGTAACACTCATCAATCTGTTACGAGAACATTTCATCTTTTTCTCGTTAACTACTTTTGCCTTAGACGCTGGTTATCTAGCTGCTCTTTTATCTCACTTATCACTATCTGTTCATAATAACAGCGAGCTGTTATTGATTAATCAAGGGGGAACAGCTAGACGCTTCCTTCCAAATCACAAGTAGAAAGAAATCATCAACAGCGAGCTGTTGATTATGAACAAGCTGTTGATATCACATATCACAATCTGTTGGAGGCAGCAAGCTGTTGAACAAAGGCAAACGGTTTCAAAGAAAGGGACCAACAGCGAACTGTCCTACAACAAATCCACTATCTGTTGGCTTCAACCAAGGGGGAATTAAATTCATCTCATTTATTATTACCTTTATATATTTATGTCTAATGAGTGATTATTATCTAAATAAAACCAATCGACGATAGCGTCAGAGAAAGTAAGGGAAAAAGGGAGGCGCATTTAATGCTATGAACCTCGATTCCAGCATCAAGGCAGTGATGTGACCTTTTGGATGACCAAAACGATGGCGTGCACCACTCAATCGAAATTGAGCGGAAAAATAATTATCTCAGGGAGTATTCTCAACCGTTAAATAAAACATCTTTAAATGAAATTAAATCCGTGCGTTGATTATTCTCCTATATATATGTGTAGAATTAACTGCCATCATCTTTATTCAATCTCTTTTCGCAAATCTCCATTGTTGAATTTCAAGCTTTCTGCAACTCAAAATTTCTTTCACACTAAATCTCTTTCAAACCTATAAAATGTCGAACTCCGAAGCCTCTGCATCATCATCCAAAGCAGATTCACCCATTCCCGCATCTCAAATGCTTCATACGATCGAAAATCGTCTTACACCCGAACCTAGAGCCGTATTAGATCATCATGGATATACACTCCTTGATGAATTGTTCGAAAAGATTCAAGCGTGCTCAGGTTGCTCATCGTATTTAGACAATACATGAACTAAGTTTCAGTTTTTAATTCTAATATGTTCATATAAGTGAAGCTTGATTAATTATTTTTCTCTAAATTCTTCAAAATCTCAAAATTCAAGCATGGTTTGGATGAAAAATGCTTGATTATTTGTTAATGCTGTTTCACTGAGCATGAATATGTCTCTCTGTCCATTACATGATTTATCTCCAAACAGGGAGCTGTATGTGTTCACTAAAATGCCTAAATGAGTCTAATCACTATCTGTCTAATTGTCTTATTGTTGCTTCATAATTTACCTTAAACAGCTAGCTGTTGAAGTACATGGTACATCTTAAACAGCACGCTGTTCATTCCTTTATTCTCATACTTAACCCCAAAATTTTGTGAATTTGTTTAGGATTTCACAAAATAATCACCAAAGAACCAAGATTTTACCTTCCTCGCCAAGTGGCATATTTTTTCTGCACCTGGATGGAGGAAGAAAACGAGGAATACACAGTTGAGATTCGTACAGGCAAAGGAGAGATAACTCGCTCATCTGTGATTGATATGATTCTTCACACATACAACTTGGTGGATGAAGGGGAATTGCTTGAAAATATTACCCACGAGCAGATAGTGGAAACAGTTACTTTGATCGTAGCAAAACCGATGAAATGGGACGGGAAGGCATTCAACAGGGGAATAATGCTACCTGTCTATCGGTTGCTGTTGGATTTTGTACAGAGAGTGTTCCTAGGACATCAAGGAACATTTGATGCAGTTACTCCGGTGAAATTGAGAGTCATGACAGCTGTGCTGCTCAATCTAGACATCAACTGGAGCAGGGCACTGTTAAGATTAATAGTTGATGAAGAAAAGCAAGTTGACATGAAGCAGAATAAGAATGGGGAGTGTGTACACTTGCATGTCAAACGACCTCTTCGATTGTCTACTAAAATAAGCACGATCATCGATGGTTTCTTCAATAAAGACACATGGAATAGATCAGTTGATTTTAGCCAAGATGCTATATTACCCAAGTCAAAACATCAGGTTGAGATGTCTCTTGGAATAGCTGCTCAGATTTTTGGAAAAGTGACAGATGAGTCACTTAGAGAGGCAATGATTCTTGTTGGCAAGTCCAACAGTGAATGGGAGTTACCAACAAAGAAACCCAAGACAGTAGGTGAAGCAGCGGCAGCACAGGCCGCTGTTGAGAAGCAAGGAAAGAGGAAAGCAGTTGGTGAAATTAGACCAGGTACTGAGAAAAAGAAGAAGACTGCCAAGGCATCACCTGTGGCAGTACAGGAGAAGGAAGTGAAGAAAAAGAAACAAGAGAAACCCACAGCCCATAAACTGATCGATGAACTTGATGATACAATTCATGATTCTGAGCCAATCACAACCATCATACCAACACCTCAACCACCACCTGTTCAAGAAACCAGAATGCCTGCTGTTGCAATTCACATTGAATCAAAACAGCCCACTGTCGACAAGGAAGAAACACTGCGAGGAGCACACATGATATATGAACAGATGAAGGAGACTGCGGCAGTATCTGTTCAACAGACTATGCCTGGGATTTCACTCACTCCCTCCACATTGAAAATGGCCATAAAGCTTCAAGTCTATCTCACTATTCGAGACAGCCCATTCTACATTCTCGAAGCCATTTTCCACCTGTTCACATTGAGCGACCTCAAGATTGAGGAAAATAAGCTCACCGCTTATTTTGGATTCATTGATATACCAGATGCCAGGACTTATTTTCGCACTTACATATTAACTAAAATGAAGGAGGAAGCAGCAGTGCTCAACGTTGATCTTGCTCCCTTCTATACTAATGAGCAAGATCTCTATCGTCAAGCTGTTGACCTCAAATCCACTGATTTCTCATCTGCCTTGGTGCTTGCGAAGCCATCTGTTAAAGATGTGGAGAAAGAAGCAAAGGCAGAGGTTGAAACAATAATGATGGATCAAGGAGTCGGGAAGGATGAGACAGCGACTACTGCAAATGAGGCTGAAGCCCCAGAAAAGATACAGTTCGCTGTGGAAAAGGCCATTCAAGAGGCCAATTCAAAATTTAATGAAGCTCACAATTCTCTATCTGCTGACTTGAACAAGAAGATAGAGGACATTCGAAAACTTTTTGTTGAAAACAAAGCAAAAACCGACAGCGAGCTGTCCCAACTCAAGAAAGAAACAATTGATGAAGGCGAGAAGAAGCTATTGGCAGCTGGTGAATTGATGTGCAAGAAAGTAAGAGAGGGAGTGGAGAACCAGTTCTCAGATATGGAAAAAACCACAATTCCATCTGTGGTCCAGAAAGTACTCCCTGCTGTGCTCAGAGAACAGCTGCCTGCACAAATCAAAAGAATATTACCTGCTCAGGTCACTACTCTTAAATTAGCATCAAAAGATGAAGTGCTAAAAGTGCATGACTCTATCAAAGGAGTGAAAAATATGAACAGCGACCTGTCAACCAAACTTGACAATCACTTGCTCGGGGCTACAAAGAAAATGGAAGAAGTAACAGGCAATATCACTACCTGTCTCCAACACAAAGAAGACATGGAGAAGAAATTCAAGGAATTGAATGAAGAGATTGCTTCCCTCAGACTCATCATCTCTAAGGATTTTGATGATGTCGAAAAGGGGGAAGGAAAGGAAGGAAAGGAAGGAAAGAAGGAAAGGCAGGTAGTGGTAGTGAAAAAGAAGCATACTGAAAAGAAGTCTGCTCCTGCTACTCGTTCTAAAAAGCTAAATCCCAAACAAGCAGCGGAGACTAGGCAGATGCAAAAAGAGAAGGAGGAAAAAGAGAGAGAATTGAAAGAAGAGGCAGATGCTAAAGCCCTTGCTGCAAAGAAAGGAAAGGGAGTGAACAGTGAAGAAAAATTAACTGAGGATATGGTGCTTGCTGGCTACAAGCATGATGAGATAGAAAATGAAGAATTTCGAAAACTGTTTGTAGCAGAGAGGGAGAAGCAGCAAGCAATGGATGACAGATACAAAGAAGATGAGGCTGGCTCACCTGTGGAGGAAGAAGAGTCGACCAACCCTGTTTTCAAATTTTTTGAAAAATATCAATTTAAAGATCCTGCAAATCTGTCATGGCTAAACTCCACAAAGGCAGCCAGATTCAATCAGTTGATGAAGGAGTTTGTAGTACAACATTACTACCTGTTGGATAAGGATGAACAAGGTGGAGATGTGGATGAGATTTTCAAGAATTTTCTAAAGCAGCACAAGAACCAGACATTCACTGAGTACCTGTTTAGACAATCTGCTATGACAGGCCATTCTCTTGCTGCTCCAAAGAAAACAACACTCCTGTATCCAAGGATAGAAGGGACCACCGAGGTGGATCACACGAAGATAATTCATCACATTAATCATTCTGCCCAACAGATGGGATATCCAATTGACTTCAACGACAAGAATTACAGAATGTTATTCAATGGAATATACGCTAGTTTGGAGTCCCATCGGAGCTAAGAAGGAGGGAGATGGTAGAGGAAAGGAGGGCACAACTGGCTGAGCTTCTAAAGAAACAATCTGCTGATGAA
Source organism: Leonotis leonurus (assembly GCA_026898415.1). Taxonomy (NCBI): domain Eukaryota; kingdom Viridiplantae; phylum Streptophyta; class Magnoliopsida; order Lamiales; family Lamiaceae; genus Leonotis; species Leonotis leonurus. Next base: position 10,427 of record JAPKLX010001878.1, read on the forward strand.
GGCCAACCTCCTAAATGAAGATTTTGTATTTTCTTTTCATTCTACGTTTTAACAGCGAGCTGCTTGTATTCAATGTCTATCTGTAAAAATAGCAACTAATATGAATGAAAAGATTGAAGTGTTTTTATTCTAAAACAACCTGATGACAATAACTCTTTGTCCAGGCAATGTTTTACACCTGTTATTTAATGCTTTATAATCTTTGCATTTACTAACTGTGGTTTCAACACTTAAGAAAAATTGTGAAGTGTGGTTTCGACATCATCAAAAAGGGGGAAATTGTTGGGAACCCCACAAGTTTATATTGTTTTGATGATGTAATTCGAAACAACACTTAGTTAAATATTTTGTCTTAAAAATAGTAATTAATGTCATCTGTTAAGGAATAAGCTAACATATAAAAGGAGCAGATAGTAAAGTTTTCACTATCTGTATTATCCTTTGTAAAAGCATTCCTGGACACATTAATTATAAATGTTCTACTAGATTCGTGTTTATCACAGCGATCGGTTTCTAGTTTAAAATACAGAAAGAAAAGACAGCGAGCTATGAAGACTACAGTGAGCTGTGTGAAGAGATGCTATCAACAAATGATAATGGAACAGATCATGATTCACTACCTGTCCATTCTTACTACAAGAAGGAAAACAGCAAGCTGAGAAGTCCACAGCGAGCTGTGTAATGAGACCAAGTCTTTCACAGCGAGCTGTGTTCTAAGTGCTGTGTTCAATGAAGCAGGAAGCAGACAGTGGTCAACAACAGCTAGTACTCAACAAAACCTGACAGCGAGTAATCTTGGCCACAACAGCTAGTGACCAAGTATTTGACAGCAAGTACTCGTGGATTTTCAACAGCAAGTGAATCAAGACCTTGCCAACAGCAACTAGAACTCATGTTTGCAAAGGTACAGCGAGCTGCTCATATCACGAAGGAACAGCGAGCTGTTCATATCAAAAGAAACAAAGAGCACATGTTCAAACCAACAGCGAGAGGAAGCTCTTCTTATCATTATGGTGGGCTGCAGACATACCTACATTTGTCATAAGTCATCCACTCAGTGTGTTGTCACATCAACGGTATGTTTTAAGGAATGATGTACAAGATTTTCAAATATCTCTGTATGGTAAATCATTACCAGTATGGCAATACATTGGGAAATCGCGTGATAGGTGGTAACAACTCTCATTTGGCCACGCGTGCATCAACAACTCTGACATGCATTTAATGCCGCCATTAATGCGTTGAAAATAGAGGCCATCGTCTCCAACGGATAGTTTCTTCATTGAGGCTATAAATACCACCTTCACTTCCAGAAAGAGATACGAGAATTCAAGCAATCAAAGCCTAAACTCTGCTCAAATATCTTCAAAGCTCTCATCGTTCTAAACACTCCACCTACGAATTCTCTGAGTGTTCATCAGTTGAAGATTACTTTCTGGAAATTTGTTCTTACGTTATTCAAAGTGTAGGATCTAGTTTTGATCCAAAAGTTGTATTATCTTAGATTGTAGTTTTCAATCTAGAAGAAGTGTAATCACAAGTATTTATCTAGTTTTGATAAAGCTTGTGGCTCATACTCAACGAGTAAAAAGAAAGGAGACATTAGTTGATTTCGATCTAGCTTTGATCGAGCCGTGGACGTAGGGAAGGTTATCCCGAACCACGTTAACTCTTGCGTTCTTTACTTTCTGTTTTACTTCATATTCATCTTCTTCATAATCGCATTAAACTTGTTTATCTCTAATATATTGGTTAAGAAAACGTTTTCAACAAAAGAGCATTAACCACCGAATTCCGCACACAACATTAATCAAGATTAACTTGTTAAAGTTTTTCTTATTAATTGTTACTTTACACTTAAGGTATACTTGAGCTAAGTTGACTCTTCTTAACACGAAGAATCTTCTTGCTAATCCAAGTCTTCTTATATTCTAAGATTGCTTAAACCTTATCTATCAAAAACAAAAACAAGAAAACCTAAAAAGTTGGAATTGGTGTATTCCCCCCCCCCCTCCATACACCAAACTAGCTCTTTCGGGACCAACAAGTGGTATCAGAGCAGTGGTTCATTTTGACCATTGTATCTGTTAACACAGGAGGTTTACTCTGTGTGGTCTTCTTGAATAGATCTTTGAAAAACGTTTTCACTGCATAAAGCACTTGCATTATACTAATCATCTATCTTAGTCATGGAAGGACAGATGGCTCGTGCGTGCGAAGATTTTTCTATTGCAGGATATGAAGATTGGAGCTTTAGACTCGAGATGTGTCTTAGGGCGCATCATATCAAGATGTGGTCAGTAATCACAGATGGACCAATCAAGATAATGCACAAATATTCGGCTGAAATCAAAGATGGTACAGGACCAACTCCAACTGTCGATATAGTTGAAAAAGAGAAGGATATTAATGATTATACAACCGAAGAAAAGAAAGAAGCCGGCTTAGATGACTATGCCAAAGGCTTAATCTCAAGCACAGTTAGAGGCATCTATCTGGCCAAAATTCGACGTCTCAAATCTGCAAAAGAGATGTGGGATGTGCTTAGAGACATTAGCTTGGGATCAGACGTGATTCAAGAAAACAAACTGTCCATTGCGTGTAATAAATATGAAGAGTTCAAGATGAAGCCAGGAGAGACTGTAGCTCATATGAAGAACAGATTCACTGAGATTATAATTGAGATAACTGCTATCGACAAAAACAAGTATACTCAACGTGAGATGAATCTCAAAATCATTCGTGCTCTACCTGCCAACTGGGAGATATACTCAGCAATGCATCCCATGATGCCAGAGTTCAATTCTCTAACAATTGACGCTTTATTTGATTTGCTAACTGGCAATGAATATGAAATCAATCGTATTCATGGTTCATCTAACTCTCCCTCTAGCAAACCATCTGTTGCAGGTAACAAAGACAAAGAAACAGCTTTTAAGGCAAAGCTAAAAGAAAAGGAGATAGTAAAGAAATCTCAACCTGTTGTCATAGTAAAAGACTCATCAACATCAGAAGATGAGGACTATCCCTCAAAGAACTATTTTGAGGAATACTCTCTTATGGCTCAAAGATTTCAACGAATGGAATTGAGAGCAAACAAGTACAAACGTCTATACAAGGACAATAATCGAAGCTTCAAAGGAAGAGATCGACCTGGTGGTCGACCCGATAGGAAGAATGAGGTAAAGCCAACTTCCTATGTTAAAGCTGACCTGTCCGAATACTCTTGTTTTAAGTGTGGCAGGAAAGGACATTTCAAGACGGACTGTCCAGACATTACTCAGGCTGAGAGAGAAGAGTTAAGAAGCAAACGCGATCAAAAGCTCAAAGAGCAACGCAAGGCAATGATTGCTGAAGAACAATCTGCTCCCAAACACTTCTCCGACAGTTCGACCGAAAATGACGAAGCATTTGTGGCAAACGAACTTGACCTTGAATGGGATGAATGCCTCATGGGCCATGACAATGGACTAGACAACCTTGAGGTAAATTGTCAAAATTCTATTTCTTCTAATCATCATATTTATGATTCTGGTAATGAAGAAGAAGAAGAAGAAGAGGTAGAAGAAGAGGACGACCTGTCCATGGAAGATTTCTCTAAGTTAATGGAAGATTATGCAAGGTTGAACAAGATGTTCAAACATGCTATTAAAGAAAACGGAAGAATGGCTAACACCATACAAGAAATGAAGAAAGTAAGTGCTTCATTCAATGATAGAGAGAAGGCAATGCTTCTGCAGATAAAGAACAAGAGTGAAGAAGTCTACGCTCTTAATGCTAAAATCTCGGATTTGATTGAAAGAGAATCGTCGGCCAACAATAAGGCCGAAAATTTTGGTGTAATGCTTAATTATTACATCCACAAAAAATCAGACAGAGTTCATCTCATCAATGATATGCAAAGGAGATCGTCAGATCATGGAGGACTTGGATTTGATGGAGTTGACAAAGGTCCACCTAAAGGAAACTTTGTCAAGGAGAAGGGAAAAGACAAAGTAGTAAACCTCAACAATAATGCTAGACAGCCGCAAGCAATCTTGATCAAGGATCAAGGACAGCGACAACAAAGGTTCACTACACAAGGAATTGGTTTTCAACAAAGAAAACCACCTGCTCAAAGGTTAAATCAACCTGCTCAACAGTACAACCATCAGCGAGCTCCTCCGCCATTCAACCAGAGAAAACCTGTCTACCATCATCAAAGACAGGAAGCTCATCAACAGCGACCTGTTCCCCTACACCATAGAAGACAACTGTCAACTGCTAATACCAAATCTCAATCGACCATACCACCTGCTCCAAGGAAACACGCTGCAACAACACAACCATCTGCCAAACGGAAACAGATAGTATACATCGACTTCAGTGGCAGACAGATCAGACCATCTCAGAATGTGACTATAGTTAGACAAATTTGGGTTCCAAAAGGAACCATGTCTACTAACAAAGCACCCTCATTCAGTAGGGTAGCTAAATAATTGTTCATTGCAGGATAGGAGATCGTTGAGAAGAACGCGCACAGCTCGAGGCGCAGTATGGATACTTGATAGCGGATGCTCTAAACATATGACATACTGTAAAGAATTGTTAACCAACTACAAGGAGTGCATTGGACCAACTGTTACCTTTGGAGGAAACTCAAAGGGTCATACAAAAGGTTATGGTGATATCCAAGTTGGTAACACTACTATTCTTAATGTTTCATATGTTGAAGGACTAAATCATAATCTATTTTCTATTAGTCAGTTTTGTGCTAATAATAAGAAAGTAGAATTTACAGCTAACAAGTGTCTAGTCAAGAATTTGGAAGGAGAAGAGATTCTTCTTACCGGGGTTTTGCAGGACAGGTTATATATTGTGCAATGGGACGAACAGATTGAAACATGCCTTGTGACAAAGTCAAATGCAGAAACCAGCTGGTTATGGCATAAACGACTAAGTCATTTAAACTTCAAGTCCATCAACAAGCTGGTGAAAAACAACCTGGTTGAAGGTCTACCTGCTCAAGTCTATGATAAAGATCATGTGTGTGAAGCTTGCCAAGCAGGAAAACAAACAAGAACTTCATTTCCAACTAAGGCAGCTCACTCCACCTCAAGAAATCTAGAACTTCTTCACCTTGACCTTTTTGGACCTGTATCTCCATTAAGTGTAAATGGTAGAAAATATACTCTCGTAGTTATAGATGATTTCTCTAGATTTACATGGGTTATTTTCTTGTACAAGAAAAAGGAGACTTTGGAAAAGCTGCCTGACCTGCTGAACAGATTATCAAATCAGAAGGCAACATCCATCGTCACAATTCGATCTGATCGAGGAACTGAATTTATCAATCATATGATTGAAGCATACTGCTCAAAGTTGGGAATTCAACATCAAACATCAGCAGCTAGGACACCTCAACAAAATGGAATCGTGGAAAGGCGAAACAGATCACTTAAGGAAGCTGCTCGAACAATGCTCAACGAAATCAATCTTCCTAAGAAGTTCTGGGCTGAAGCAATAAACACTGCCTGCTACACGCAAAATCGATCTGTCATCACTCTACGCCACGGAAAAACTCCATACGAAATATGGAATAACAGGAAGCCTCGAATAACTTACTTTCGATCTTTTGGATGTAAGTGTTACATTCACAACAATGGGAAAACACAATTAAAAACATTTGATAGCAAATCTGATCAAGGAATTTTCTTAGGATATTCTGACATCAGTAAAGCCTATCGTGTTTTTAATAAAAGGACACTTGTTGTGGAAGTAACCCCGCATGTTGTTTTTGATGAATCCACTTTTGAGGTTTCAGGAACAGATTGTACTCCATCAAAGGATGAATGTTCACCTACAACATTGAGAAACTCCACAGATCGACTAATTGAGGATATACTTCTTTGGAGTCCACGAAAAGAAGGAGAAGAAGAGAGTTTTGATAAACCTGCTGGAGATACACCACAGCAAGGGGGAACAGATGGACAACTTACAAATGAAGAGGGAACACATGAAGGGGGAACACTAGAACATGACCAACCATGTGTTGATGAACAAAACACTCAATCTCCCTCTCCCTCTACTCAACAGCCATCTGTTCAAAAATTGGTAAATGAAGTATCAAGCATTGATTTAAATTCTAACAATCTCTTTGATGTACTTATCACAGATCATCCAGAATTCGACAATCCACCTGACGAACTAGAAATCGAAGTAACAGAAGAAGAAATGAAAAGGCGAAGAAGATGGGTAGACAGCCATTCAACAGATCTCATTGTTGGGAACCCAACAGATAGAGTCAAGACAAGAAGAATGCATGGTGAAAGTGCATTACTAAGCTGCTATCTGTCTCATACAGAACCCAAAGACGTGGATGAAGCCTTACAAGATGCTGACTGGACTAATGCCATGCAAGAAGAGCTAAATGAGTTTAAAAGAAATGATGTATGGTATTTAGTGGATCGACCTAGGCATCAGGGTGTGATTGGAGTTAAATGGATTTACAAGAACAAGAGAGATGAAACATGTGAAGTGGTGAGAAACAAAGCAAGGCTAGTCGCTAAGGGATATTGCCAACAGGAAGGGATCGACTTTGATGAAACATTTGCTCCTGTTGCA
>JAPKLX010003573.1:0-10934 GCA_026898415.1 Leonotis leonurus
TAGCGGGGCAGCTCGCTGCTTAACAAAGAGAAGGACAGCGAGAGAAAAGAGACAGCGAGGGAAAGAAGTGGGTTAAATTGTCCAAGTATAAACTTAGAAATAGTTAAGTATGGACCCACTAAATAGTTGTTGGGCCAGAAACTTAATAAATTGGGCCAAGTCCAATTAAGTAAACGATGGACTGGTCGATTTAGAGATTTGCTGCTTAATTAATTGAATGGGCTAAACCAAACTATGTCGTAAATTAAATGAATTATGTAGACGGGTTATGAATAATTCTATTAGATGGAATTTACCTATGTATGTAGACCAAGCCCAAAAGAAATAGAATATCAATTAAATTAGATAATTGATTTATAATGGGTTCACTAGAATGTAACCTTCAGAAATGATTAAAATAGAAATCTTCATACGCTGCCTCTAGAAATACAACTCCTAGACTCGAGTACTAGTCGAGCTTTAAAGACCGAGACTAAACCCTCAAGCTAACCAAGGATAGTAGTTCCTTGCACATAGAAGTTAATTGATATACCTGAGCAATATATCTCACTCGAGATTCATGTTAAAGGTTTCGACGAGAGGTCGGATCCGCATCGCGAGAACGAGGCAAACACAAATCAAGACCATTCAAGTAGGCTTTCTATCCTATACATCAAGTGTAGGCTTTCTTATATAAAAATAAAATATGTGTGCTCATATGCATTTATGTTATTTTAATTCGAAGAGATTTTGAATTGAAAATATGTTTCAAGTATTGTCTGCCATAAAATGTTTATGATTTTCGTATGATACCTATCTGCTCAGTGAAGTTAAAAGAATCGAATTCGGGTCCCAGTTGGATAGCTATCCTACTAGGACTAGTGTACACAAAGTAACCGTGAGTCATCGAGCGGGTTGGCCGGTTAGAGTGACCGTGAGTCATCGAGCGGGTTGGCCGGTCAAGGTGTTCGTGGAAGGTAGCCACCTTCCCGACACAAAGAAGAAGAAGAAGTTACAGATATGGTAGATTACAAAAGAACTTAGATTGCAATCGAACTTTAAGATTTCACAAAGAGGATTTTAGTGAACATAGGTGCTTTAGAGACAAAATCCCTATGTTTCACTTACAATGGCATGACAATTATATATGTATGTGTGCGATTTTGGCATGTGTCTACTGAGTACAATTTGTACTCAGCCCTGCATATATTTATAAATGTGCAGGTTGAGCGATGATGAAGGAGGAGTGCTATGTTCGGGCTTTTTGTCGATCTCTTATTAATTGACTCTTGGGGGTTCTACATGTCTTCATACATGTAGAGCTTTTAGCGATCCAAGTAACTTTCCGCTGCCAGTATGAGGTTTTTGTGAAATAAACCTAAAGACTCAAATTTCCTTCATGATAAGATATTATGTATTGAGCGTAAGACTCAAGACCCTTCTTGCTACTCATATATGATGAATTATTCGCCCAGTTATGAGATTGTTGTTCAGTCTAGTTTTATTGCCCCATTTCTCTATACGGTTTCTTAAATCTCTTCCCAAGTCACGGTTTCCCCGACTTCGCTATCCGTAGCGGAGGGCGGGCGTGACAGAGTGGTATCAGAGCAATTCTTTCTTTGAACCCAAGAGTCTTTCTCAAAGTCTTAGTCTAGTATTGTTTTGCTAGACTAGTTAATTGAGTCGACAAAAGCTTAGCACTCCGACACATCACGCTCAACGAGAAAGAGGTAAACGATTTTTAAGAAGTTGAAGTTTTATGTTTTGAAGAAAATAAGCAAAGTGTTTTGAGGCAAAGTTTGAAGTTTGAAAAAGAAATGAGCGTATTTCTTTATTAGTTAAGTTGAGATTTCAAGAGGAGTAAGCATATTCCTTTTAGCCAGAGTTTGAGATTTTAAAAAGAAATAAGCATATTTCTTTCGAGTTCAAGTCTAAAGTTTTAAAGAGGAAAAGAATGTATTTCTTTTCAAATTGCGTTTGAGATTTAAAAAGAAATGTAGGTATTTCTTTGATAAAGCGAAGTACTAAAGAAAAGAATGTATTCTTCGCAAGCGAAGTTCTTAAGATATTTTGAAGTAAAGTTTTAAGTGAAAGGAGTAAGAACGATTGTTTTCGAAGTTCTGCTTTAAAAAGATTCTTCAAAGATGAGTCATAGACATTGTCATGACGTTAGTGCTTTTAGCTATGAACGTAGAATGCTTTAAGATGTATCTTCTCTTTAAGAACAAGAACATAGACGAGAACTTAGAAGAACCTTCTACTTGAGATTTAGATTGAGAACGGAGAGACGAGAAGAACTCCAAAAGACGGGGACAGTCAAGATAGCGATGAAGGTCAAGTACAAGATGAAGATCGGGATGAAATTCTTCCCCTTTGAGATTTAGCAAAATCACCAACACGAGTAATGAAGATTTAATTATCCTCGCATAATAAATCTTAAGACTAGAATTCCCAAGAATTCTAAACAATAAGTATGGCATACTAAAAGCCTTAAGAAGCAACGATCAACAATTATTACCTACGAGACTTAGTTAGAGAACGAGCCGGAGCATAAACCAAATTTTGATTCATAAGATAAGAAAATGGGATATTTTAAGAGCTTAACCGATAGTATTATTTCACTAATGAAATCAACGATAATTAGTAAGAATGCCACCAAGAAGAGCTGGACGTCCAAGAGGAGGAGGAAGAGGTCCAGGAAACGAAGAAGGAAGACAAGCAAGGGAACAAGCACCGATCCCGCCACCTGAACGCAGAATTGAGGAACTTTTCCTGCGACAAAACCCGCCCGTTTTCAATGGGACTGGAGAACCAGCTGAGGCTGAGACATGGGTGCGGTCCTTAGAGCGCATATTCAACTTTCTACGGTGCACGAATGAGGAACGCATGACTTGCGTGTCTTTTCAGCTGGCTGGATCAGCTGACTATTGGTGGGAGGCACGACGAAAGATAATGAGCCCAGAGCAACTACGTAACCTAACTTGGGAGCAATTTAAGACAGGGATATATGATAAATATATTCCCAAGAGTTACCGAAAGAAAAAGGAATTAGAATTTTACAGCCTCAAGCAAGGCCAAATGTCAGTAACAGAATACGATAGGCTATTCTGTGACATGGCCCGCTATGCGCCAGAACTGGTAGATACAGAAGAAAAGATGGCAGAAAAGTTTTGTGCTGGTCTGAGGCATGAGATCAGAATGACTTTAGCAAGTCATGGGGGACTATCCTACACCGAATCTCTTAGTCGAGCTCTTGATATAGAGTCAGCTATGCCAAGGGAAAAATCTGCAATTTCTCCAGCACCAACCCCTCCTAAGACACAACTCCAAAACTATAAAGGGAAGCGTAAATGGGAAGGTAATGAGAACAAACCATCTCAAAAGAAGACCTGGGAAGGACCGCCTCGTCCCCAAGACTCAGAGAGAGAAACCCCAACCACGCAGACAGGAAACTACGAGCAGAAGTTTTCTCCTTGCCCTAAGTGCAACAGAATGCACGGGGGTGTCTGCAAGGCTGGGAGTGATGGATGTTATGTGTGCGGACAACGGGGACATTTTGCAAACAACTGCCCTACCAAACAACAAGTACAACTACTGAAAGATAGAGCACAGAGGTACCCAAAGGGGGGTCACGAAGACTAGGTAAGAAGAAGCCATGTGGGAGCTCGAAGAAAAGAGTGCGAGAGGAGTGCCCCGAGAATAGGCAAATTTCGGGACGAAATTTTTAGTTAGAAGGGTAGAATGTAATACCCCGCTCTTTGTTAGAACTATCTCGTAGTAGATAATTCGTGACTAATAAAATTTCACGAATATGAATTGACAAATCGATAATGATAATTTCCTTATTTGCCTAAAACAGACGCATTTAAGTTTGAACTCTTTATAAATGAGAGTTTAGTACGAGGATTTAATATTTAACCATTTATAAGAAGATGAGAACAATAATACATTATCTCGTATTTATTAAGCATGACATATGAGAATAGATTATTTATAAGTAAATAAATAATTAGTAACAAAATATATGTATATATTATGTAAGTGATAATGCAATTATCGTATAAGGGAATAATAAAGTATAAGACAAGACATTCTATACATGAATACACTTATCTATATATGCGTGTAAATACAAAAGTAAAGAAAAGAAGCATTAGCAGGTGAATAAATCGATGAACAGTAGCCAATGAACAGTAATCATTAAATCAAGACAAGCATGCTACTGTTCAGCTTCCCCATAAAGCAGAACTAGCGTGCACCGCTCCCTACTGATCCTAGCCACCCGAGACTCTTAAAGTTTCCACCAATCCCCATAATCTGCAAATCCAAAGGATGAAGCAATTGCATAAGATTAGTGAAGATAGGGATTCAAGCCTCTATATAAAGAGTAAAATTCTTAGACCCAAACCACACCCAAATAACACTCACACGAAGTGCTGCCAAATTGGAATCTGAAGAAGAATCGAGGAAGAGAAATAGAGACAGCTTTGAGGTAAGATTTAAAGCTACAGATTATGTTCAACAGATTTTTAGCATGAACTTAGAAGCTTAGACCATGAATATAGGAACTGGTTTGAACTTAGAATGCTAAACTCTAAATTTAGGTGCTGTAGTTTTGAACATAAGAGAGCATGTCACTTACATAGGAATAGAACACATCTAAGTCTTAGATGAATATTGATATACGACGTATCCTAAATCTGCTTAATAAAAGAAGGAGAAATAAGAGAAATTACCTTGATTAAGGAAGGGGTAGTGCACGGCTGTTGCACCAGCCGTGAGCTCCCTCGAAGCAACCTCGAACCGCCCCGAATCACTTTGAGCAAGCTCCGAATGGTCCCGAACCACCTCGAACAACCCCGGGCAGCTTCGGATGACCTCGGTTAGGCCCCGAATGGCTCCGGCAGACCTCGAACAGCCCCGCACAGCTCCAGACCACCTCGGACAGTCCCAGACCACCTCGGACGAGCTCCTAACTGCTTCGGACAGTTCCGAACTACCTCGAAACCACCCCGAGCCAATCGAAACCAACCTGAAAATTTAGAACATTCATAAGATTTCATTAATTCACGAAATTGAAGAGGAAAGGAAATTCTCAAAATCATAAAATGTTCTATAACTAAGTAGATAGATAATTAAACAAACAATGAAGATAAATAAGAGGGTGAGAGAGAGATGAGGCAGCAGCTGTGCTGCGCGCGAGAGAGGAAACGGAGGTGGCTGCGGGAGCTCGGCAATGGAGCTCGGTGGTGGTGCTACGCGGTGAAGGAGCTCGGTGATGAAGCTCGGGAGCTCGGAAGGAGCTCGGTTATGAAGCTCGGGAGCTCGGCGAAGGAGCTCGGTGAAGGAGCTTGTTGAAGGAACTCGGTGAAGGAACTCGGCGAAGGAGCTCGGCGAAGGAGCTCGGCGATGGAGTTCGGCGATGGAGCTCGATGCTGGAGCTCGGAGAGGAAGCTCGGTAATGAAGCCCGGTGCTAGGATTAGCTGTGGAGGACAGCAGCGCAGTGGTGAGGGCAGCGCGACGTGGTGGTGGTGCTACGCGAGCAGAGAGAGACCGCGAAAGGAGACAGATAGAGAGAGAGCAAGACAGCAGGAGAGATAGCGAGAGGAGAGACAGCTCGCTAAGGAGAGACAGCGAGCTGTTGCGAGAGAAACAGAGAAAGAACAGCGAGAGAAGCAGCGAAGAAAAGAAGACAGCAAGAGGAGACAGCTAGCTGCTGCGAGAGGAGACAGCTAGCTGCTGCAAGGAGAGAAAAGCAGATCGACTATCTGCTGTCAAGCAGATAGTGACTTGTAAAACCTCACCATCTGTTGATAGAAACAGATAGTGGCGTAAACTTGAAGAGTAATCAAGCTATTGAGATTTAGCGAGGCAGCCCGCTGCTGTTAAACAGATAGTGAGTTAGGGAGAGGAGATAGTGATGAGCAGCTCGCTGCTGTGCCTTGGCGATAAGTAGATCGTCTGGTGAAGAAGCAGATCGTCTGGTGAAGAAGCAGATCGTTTACCAAGTGACGAGCAGCTCGCTGCTGGGAAGTCCAAACGGGAGCAGCTCGCTGCTGTGCCTTGGCGATAGAGCAGATCGTTTTGGAGAGGGCAGATCGTTATGGAGCCACTCAACCAGATCGTTTACTAGCGGGGCAGCTCGCTGCTTAACAAAGAGAAGGACAGCGAGAGAAAAGAGACAGCGAGGGAAAGAAGTGGGTTAAATTGTCCAAGTATAAACTTAGAAATAGTTAAGTATGGACCCACTAAATAGTTGTTGGGCCAGAAACTTAATAAATTGGGCCAAGTCCAATTAAGTAAACGATGGACTGGTCGATTTAGAGATTTGCTGCTTAATTAATTGAATGGGCTAAACCAAACTATGTCGTAAATTAAATGAATTATGTAGACGGGTTATGAATAATTCTATTAGATGGAATTTACCTATGTATGTAGACCAAGCCCAAAAGAAATAGAATATCAATTAAATTAGATAATTGATTTATAATGGGTTCACTAGAATGTAACCTTCAGAAATGATTAAAATAGAAATCTTCATACGCTGCCTCTAGAAATACAACTCCTAGACTCGAGTACTAGTCGAGCTTTAAAGACCGAGACTAAACCCTCAAGCTAACCAAGGATAGTAGTTCCTTGCACATAGAAGTTAATTGATATACCTGAGCAATATATCTCACTCGAGATTCATGTTAAAGGTTTCGACGAGAGGTCGGATCCGCATCGCGAGAACGAGGCAAACACAAATCAAGACCATTCAAGTAGGCTTTCTATCCTATACATCAAGTGTAGGCTTTCTTATATAAAAATAAAATATGTGTGCTCATATGCATTTATGTTATTTTAATTCGAAGAGATTTTGAATTGAAAATATGTTTCAAGTATTGTCTGCCATAAAATGTTTATGATTTTCGTATGATACCTATCTGCTCAGTGAAGTTAAAAGAATCGAATTCGGGTCCCAGTTGGATAGCTATCCTACTAGGACTAGTGTACACAAAGTAACCGTGAGTCATCGAGCGGGTTGGCCGGTTAGAGTGACCGTGAGTCATCGAGCGGGTTGGCCGGTCAAGGTGTTCGTGGAAGGTAGCCACCTTCCCGACACAAAGAAGAAGAAGAAGTTACAGATATGGTAGATTACAAAAGAACTTAGATTGCAATCGAACTTTAAGATTTCACAAAGAGGATTTTAGTGAACATAGGTGCTTTAGAGACAAAATCCCTATGTTTCACTTACAATGGCATGACAATTATATATGTATGTGTGCGATTTTGGCATGTGTCTACTGAGTACAATTTGTACTCAGCCCTGCATATATTTATAAATGTGCAGGTTGAGCGATGATGAAGGAGGAGTGCTATGTTCGGGCTTTTTGTCGATCTCTTATTAATTGACTCTTGGGGGTTCTACATGTCTTCATACATGTAGAGCTTTTAGCGATCCAAGTAACTTTCCGCTGCCAGTATGAGGTTTTTGTGAAATAAACCTAAAGACTCAAATTTCCTTCATGATAAGATATTATGTATTGAGCGTAAGACTCAAGACCCTTCTTGCTACTCATATATGATGAATTATTCGCCCAGTTATGAGATTGTTGTTCAGTCTAGTTTTATTGCCCCATTTCTCTATACGGTTTCTTAAATCTCTTCCCAAGTCACGGTTTCCCCGACTTCGCTATCCGTAGCGGAGGGCGGGCGTGACAGAGTGGTATCAGAGCAATTCTTTCTTTGAACCCAAGAGTCTTTCTCAAAGTCTTAGTCTAGTATTGTTTTGCTAGACTAGTTAATTGAGTCGACAAAAGCTTAGCACTCCGACACATCACGCTCAACGAGAAAGAGGTAAACGATTTTTAAGAAGTTGAAGTTTTATGTTTTGAAGAAAATAAGCAAAGTGTTTTGAGGCAAAGTTTGAAGTTTGAAAAAGAAATGAGCGTATTTCTTTATTAGTTAAGTTGAGATTTCAAGAGGAGTAAGCATATTCCTTTTAGCCAGAGTTTGAGATTTTAAAAAGAAATAAGCATATTTCTTTCGAGTTCAAGTCTAAAGTTTTAAAGAGGAAAAGAATGTATTTCTTTTCAAATTGCGTTTGAGATTTAAAAAGAAATGTAGGTATTTCTTTGATAAAGCGAAGTACTAAAGAAAAGAATGTATTCTTCGCAAGCGAAGTTCTTAAGATATTTTGAAGTAAAGTTTTAAGTGAAAGGAGTAAGAACGATTGTTTTCGAAGTTCTGCTTTAAAAAGATTCTTCAAAGATGAGTCATAGACATTGTCATGACGTTAGTGCTTTTAGCTATGAACGTAGAATGCTTTAAGATGTATCTTCTCTTTAAGAACAAGAACATAGACGAGAACTTAGAAGAACCTTCTACTTGAGATTTAGATTGAGAACGGAGAGACGAGAAGAACTCCAAAAGACGGGGACAGTCAAGATAGCGATGAAGGTCAAGTACAAGATGAAGATCGGGATGAAATTCTTCCCCTTTGAGATTTAGCAAAATCACCAACACGAGTAATGAAGATTTAATTATCCTCGCATAATAAATCTTAAGACTAGAATTCCCAAGAATTCTAAACAATAAGTATGGCATACTAAAAGCCTTAAGAAGCAACGATCAACAATTATTACCTACGAGACTTAGTTAGAGAACGAGCCGGAGCATAAACCAAATTTTGATTCATAAGATAAGAAAATGGGATATTTTAAGAGCTTAACCGATAGTATTATTTCACTAATGAAATCAACGATAATTAGTAAGAATGCCACCAAGAAGAGCTGGACGTCCAAGAGGAGGAGGAAGAGGTCCAGGAAACGAAGAAGGAAGACAAGCAAGGGAACAAGCACCGATCCCGCCACCTGAACGCAGAATTGAGGAACTTTTCCTGCGACAAAACCCGCCCGTTTTCAATGGGACTGGAGAACCAGCTGAGGCTGAGACATGGGTGCGGTCCTTAGAGCGCATATTCAACTTTCTACGGTGCACGAATGAGGAACGCATGACTTGCGTGTCTTTTCAGCTGGCTGGATCAGCTGACTATTGGTGGGAGGCACGACGAAAGATAATGAGCCCAGAGCAACTACGTAACCTAACTTGGGAGCAATTTAAGACAGGGATATATGATAAATATATTCCCAAGAGTTACCGAAAGAAAAAGGAATTAGAATTTTACAGCCTCAAGCAAGGCCAAATGTCAGTAACAGAATACGATAGGCTATTCTGTGACATGGCCCGCTATGCGCCAGAACTGGTAGATACAGAAGAAAAGATGGCAGAAAAGTTTTGTGCTGGTCTGAGGCATGAGATCAGAATGACTTTAGCAAGTCATGGGGGACTATCCTACACCGAATCTCTTAGTCGAGCTCTTGATATAGAGTCAGCTATGCCAAGGGAAAAATCTGCAATTTCTCCAGCACCAACCCCTCCTAAGACACAACTCCAAAACTATAAAGGGAAGCGTAAATGGGAAGGTAATGAGAACAAACCATCTCAAAAGAAGACCTGGGAAGGACCGCCTCGTCCCCAAGACTCAGAGAGAGAAACCCCAACCACGCAGACAGGAAACTACGAGCAGAAGTTTTCTCCTTGCCCTAAGTGCAACAGAATGCACGGGGGTGTCTGCAAGGCTGGGAGTGATGGATGTTATGTGTGCGGACAACGGGGACATTTTGCAAACAACTGCCCTACCAAACAACAAGTACAACTACTGAAAGATAGAGCACAGAGGTACCCAAAGGGGGGTCACGAAGACTAGGTAAGAAGAAGCCATGTGGGAGCTCGAAGAAAAGAGTGCGAGAGGAGTGCCCCGAGAATAGGCAAATTTCGGGACGAAATTTTTAGTTAGAAGGGTAGAATGTAATACCCCGCTCTTTGTTAGAACTATCTCGTAGTAGATAATTCGTGACTAATAAAATTTCACGAATATGAATTGACAAATCGATAATGATAATTTCCTTATTTGCCTAAAACAGACGCATTTAAGTTTGAACTCTTTATAAATGAGAGTTTAGTACGAGGATTTAATATTTAACCATTTATAAGAAGATGAGAACAATAATACATTATCTCGTATTTATTAAGCATGACATATGAGAATAGATTATTTATAAGTAAATAAATAATTAGTAACAAAATATATGTATATATTATGTAAGTGATAATGCAATTATCGTATAAGGGAATAATAAAGTATAAGACAAGACATTCTATACATGAATACACTTATCTATATATGCGTGTAAATACAAAAGTAAAGAAAAGAAGCATTAGCAGGTGAATAAATCGATGAACAGTAGCCAATGAACAGTAATCATTAAATCAAGACAAGCATGCTACTGTTCAGCTTCCCCATAAAGCAGAACTAGCGTGCACCGCTCCCTACTGATCCTAGCCACCCGAGACTCTTAAAGTTTCCACCAATCCCCATAATCTGCAAATCCAAAGGATGAAGCAATTGCATAAGATTAGTGAAGATAGGGATTCAAGCCTCTATATAAAGAGTAAAATTCTTAGACCCAAACCACACCCAAATAACACTCACACGAAGTGCTGCCAAATTGGAATCTGAAGAAGAATCGAGGAAGAGAAATAGAGACAGCTTTGAGGTAAGATTTAAAGCTACAGATTATGTTCAACAGATTTTTAGCATGAACTTAGAAGCTTAGACCATGAATATAGGAACTGGTTTGAACTTAGAATGCTAAACTCTAAATTTAGGTGCTGTAGTTTTGAACATAAGAGAGCATGTCACTTACATAGGAATAGAACACATCTAAGTCTTAGATGAATATTGATATACGACGTATCCTAAATCTGCTTAATAAAAGAAGGAGAAATAAGAGAAATTACCTTGATTAAGGAAGGGGTAGTGCACGGCTGTTGCACCAGCCGTGAGCTCCCTCGAAGCAACCTCGAACCGCCCCGAATCACTTTGAGCAAGCTCCGAATGGTCCCGAAC
>JAPKLX010000873.1:0-22511 GCA_026898415.1 Leonotis leonurus
GTCGCCTAGCACTTTAAAACTTAACTTATTACACATTCAAAGTACAAGCTTATTATAGCTTAACTCATACAATTAATACTCATATATAAAACTTGATTTTTTTACATATATAAGTTAAGCAATATTTCTCCATTCAAAATGTAAAACATAGAATGCAATTTACTAAATTCCGAATTTAAACTACAAGTTTCCGACATCAATTATGGACACTCAGTTTATCGGTTTCCAAAAACATAACCTCGAGTATAAATTCTAAGGATTGGACTTTAAAACTCCTAAAGAAATGTTTTGGATTCGGCATCGATTTGAAGCCGGAAAATTATACTCAAATCGCGCAGCTCCCGCAGCGCGTAGGAATTGACACCCTAACTTCGTCAGGTCATAACTCCCTCATCCGAACTCCGATTTATAATCCGAAGGTGCCGTTGGATATGATGTGTAGGATGAAGTCATCTGCTGGTTTGATGACTCTATCGATCTGGTGCTTAGCTGTGAACATCGATCTCGTTGGTGATCTAGTCGATGACTGCCATGGCAGATCGATTTCTTCTTAGTGAAAAATCTTGGTCCACATCCTATTCTATTATAGAAATGACTTCTATAGGAATAATTCATTTACATGCTAAGTCATCTCCTAATTTGTTCTCTACCAGAATTCACTTTATACGTAGTGATCTTTTAAAATGTAGAACAATTTAACTCTAATGAAAACTGTAAAGACTAAGTGTGTTTCGAGAGATCATCAAAACCAAAATACTTCAGGATTCCCAACATGCGCCACTCCACCAAAATCAGTCTAATGGTTGAAAGATTCTTCAAACAACAAGTTTGGGAGAATGCTGTGGAGTTCAACACAAGTCTTACCATACCCAAGGATCAGCATCAGATTGAGATGTCCATGGGTTTGACTCCAGCACTCTTCAACAAAACTACTGATGAAGTGCATCACGCTGTATTTCTTGAGATGGGAAGTTCAAATCCAACATGGATGCCACCTACCAAAGGTGTGGAAAAAAACAGAAGGGAAAAGCAACCAAGGAGAAGGTTGTGAAAGAAAAAGCAGTACGAAGATCAACAGTGAAAAGGGGCAGTTCTGTTGATACAGAAACTTCTGCTTCTCAGCCTAGGCAGAAGAGGCGTAGAGTGAGGAAGGTTCAAGAGTCCTCACCACCACCAGAAACAGCAACAGAACACTCTTTGCCAGAACAATTAAAACCAGTCAGACCAGAACAAGGAAAGATAGTATCACAAGCTGAGGTAGCACTAATAGAGGCTCCACAAACAGAACCAGTATCTGTGGAATCAGAATCAAGTTACAATCCAAACAAGGAGAAGGACTTCTCTCCTGCCAGAACACCAACACCCTCACCTACCCGAATGCAGAAAATAAGTGAGGAGGAGGAAGAGGCCGAATCAACTGATGAGGAAGATGAGAGGAAACGCCAGGCAGAGGGCGTTATTAATCTGTTGGAGAGTGAAGCAGATCACTCTGTATTGCAAAAATTCCCAGGTATTCATCTTTTACCAGAAAGTCTTGGAGCTGCTAAGCGCGTAAAATTCTACTTGCTGGTCAAGGACAATGAGTATTACATTTTCGATGCGCTGCTCCAGACCAGAACCATAGAAGATTTGAAGAAGGAAGAAGCCACTCTACTCAACCTACTTCAAGCAAGCAGCGTCAGCGAAGTCAGAACAGAATACCCTCAACTCATCCTTGCGCTCATGAAGCATGAGGCAAGACTTTTGAATATTGATCTGAAATCATTTTATACAGATAAAATGAATTTATTTTTAAGTGTACCAGAGGAAGTCACCGTACAAGAGGTCCAGATGGAGGAGCCCGTCCAACCAGAACAACAACTTCCACCACCAGAACCTGAACAGCCCAAGAAGCTCTCAAAGAAAATCCCTATCATCAACCTTGATCCAGTTGAAGATATCCCAGTGGGGCAGACCATTGATGGAGAACCTAGCAATGAGCTATACACTCATGGGATCGCACAGTAGCTTAAAAAGAATGTCAGTTTCTACACCATGGAAGAGCTGTTGGAGAGAGAAATCAGACCCTTCAATAATTATCAGATCGACAACCTTATCACACTTCGGGTTGAAGATCATCCGACAAACACATACAACATGCTGCAGGAAAAGGCCACACAAATACTTTCTGATTTCAACAAGCACCAGAAAGATTATGTCAATGACATGGATCTAGACATTCGCAGAAAGCTCCGTACAGTCCAGAAGGAGCTTGACAAGAAGATAGATGATGATCGTCTGGCAAATGAAGCAGATCAAGCTAAGCTTACCCTACGTTTGGAAGGAGCAGAAGAACAAGCACAAAAGGCCACCACATTGGTAGCTGACCTTCTGGCCAAACAACAGGAGACCATCGATGCAGCAATCGGACAGAAGGCTGAAGAACTCACTGTTGAGTTGAAGGAAGCAGCTGCTCTGTCCATACATTCCCAATTTGTTGTTTTTGAGAATGAAAAATTTGTGGAATTGATGAAGCAACATCAAATGGAAGTCTTTGATGATCTACTCTATCCGAATCCTGAAGAATTTGAGCATCAAACTACTCGGATATCTGCAGTAGAAGAATTGCAAGAAACATATGACAAAACCCTGGCCACCATGAAGAGCAGGCTCGAGCAGAAACTACATGCTTCCGATCAAACATTCAATCTGCTGCTTGGGTTCAAGGTTGATGCGGAGGAGAAGATGGACCAGATGAAGGACGAGATAGCCTCACTTTGCACACTCATCAACTCCTTATTTGATGATGTCAAAAAGGGGGAAATCTCGGGAGGCAAGGGTGGCAAGAGCATAGCAAAAGAGAAAGAAACCGAAGAGGCCGGAGAAGAAGCAAAACTCCAGTGGCTGTAATGGAAAAATCAGCAAAGGAGAGGCCTACTACACCACAAAGGCCAGATCCTACTCTGTTTGAACCAGAGAAGACTCATTCTGGTATCCCTACATAGAGGCAACAAAGCCAATCCCAAGACAAGGGCAAAAAGCCAATAGATGAGGGAGAACAGATAGCAGAACTGCTGCTGTTTGGAGTGAACATGGAGCAAGCTTGTGATCAAGTATTCAGAGCGCAATTTTACAAAGAACAAGCAGAAAGAGAGAGAAAAATAGCTGCTCGAGAGGCAAAGGAGAAATCTTTCCAAATTACGCCAGGGTGAGAGATGGAATTTATGAAAGCATCCAGCTGGTCTCTGATGCCCAACGAGAGAAGATGAAGAAAGGAGGAGCATCCAGACGGTTTTCATAAAAATGTTTATCTTGTCTGTTTTTGACTTTTGTCTCTCCGCCTTCCCCTTGTATTCATCAACTCATATTAAATATATGTGGATTTTCTGAAGACAACTCATATACATTTCTGTTCTTGATTGTTATATAAACTTAAATAACAATCTGCTAATCTCACCAGTTCATGTTACTTGCTTTACTTATGTTATCTTGTAAAGTGTGGTTTCGACATCATCAAAAAGGGGAAAATTGTTGGGAACCCCACAAATAAAATTAAGTTTTGATGATGTTCTCTCAAAAACACACTTAGTCTTATTCATGTTCTGTGTTACCTCGATCTGCTCCATATGTAACAGAATCCTAACATATAAAGTGTATCTGATAGGAGAATGGAGTTTTTGCTCTGTTCTTAATGTCTTATAAAATCATTCTGCTTTAAGTCAGTCAGACGGACCAGAACCGACAGATAGTGAGCAGAGAATCTCAATCAAAAAGTTGAACCAGATCAACTCAACGAGGAAGTTGAACCAGATCAACTGTTGGGAAGTGGACTCCAGCACCTCCCGAAGGGTGGGTCCTTCGTGTATCGTACCTGAGAGAGCTTATGGGAGTGCGGCCTGCCTCAGTCGAAAAGGGCCTGCACTACCATTATTGACGAGAGGTTAAATGAATTGATTAGTACTACTCATACCAACATGGTGCATCATCTTTTCAGGTGACCCCTTAGTAGAAACTCCAAGGTCAAGCGTGCTTGCTTGGAGCAATACTATGATGGGTGACCTACTGGGAAGTGTCCTGGGTCAGTCTGTCAGTGAGGACAAAGCAGGCTGGGAAAGAAAGTGTTGTTGTGTGGGGCCAGTACTTCAATTCTGATGGGTGCTCCCGATCCAACAATTGGTATCAGAGCCGGGGCTTCGGATGTGAAGAATCAAATATTAATTAATATTTAATCGACTCTAGCACAGGATAAATAATGAACTATCTGGCGCCCACTCAAATGACAGATGTAACCCCCCTTTTATAATTGATTATTTCCCGCGTTTAAGATTTTGAAATTCATTAATTAATTGAGTTCGCTGACAACTCAATATTAATTACTATATTTATTCGTGACTGATACAGTTCAGACTTTACTTATTATATATGGAATAAATTTGAACCAGCCCGATTTCTTATATAATAAACTTCTCTAAATACCTCACGGCGATTTAATCAATTTGGAGTTTACGGAGACGCGATTCCATGCGACAATAATTGAACACTTCTCGCTAAAGCAATTACCACTACCCAAAACATTAGTGTATAGGGTTGCGAAAAATATGCAAGTGCAAATGAATCAATGTCGTGCATCTGTCGGAACACCACAATACTTGATTTTGATGATGTTCTTTTGAAAACACACTTAGATTTTATTCTGTCTTGTTAGATCTCAATCTGTTCTACATGTACTAGATCACTACAATATAAAGTGAATCTGATAGAGAACATAATCTTAGTCCAGACTAGAAAAATGACTTGGTCACTCGATCATTCTGTTCTCTACTCTTCGAAGACCAGATCACCAGCAGATTGAAGCAAACAGATGATGAAACAGATGGTCACTCGATCAACTATCACTAGAACATTCAGAAGAGTCTACCATGCTTTGGAGCATTCCTTCTGAAAGACCAGATCGACCACTGACCAGATCGATATCAATCTGGTGTGACCAGATCAATGTTCAAGAGTGAACCAGATAATACCAGATCAACTATCAGTTAATTGACAATCATATGCTTTGACCAGATTAACTGATAAAGAGTCCCAAACTCATTGCCACATCATTCGATCTGTCAACGATCTGCTTTCCATATTTACGAAAGATTCAGTCAAACTTTCCAATGGCAAGAGGAGACAATTTAGGGATTCAATATTCTTGATTGGTAAATCACATTTACTCCAAACTAATAAAGTCCAACAGTTAGAATTTCAAATTCTACACCTATAAATGCTTGGAACAAAGACTGGAAAAGCACACAAGACTATTATCTATGATCAACAAGCTGTTACTCTGCCCAAAAATCATCTCATCCATCGAAGCATTCATTCGAGAAGATTTCTACTCACTAGATCATGTTATGAGTCATTCGTGATCAAAATCACACCTCGATTCAAGTCTGTCTTATCGAGAAGAAGGAAGGAGATCTTCGCTAGCTAGTAGTTTTCTAGTGGATTAACGTGAAGAGATCCACTTACAGTTGTTTTCTGTAAGTTGTAAAGGGACACGACCCTTATTCGTGCATAAGTTTCAAAACAGATTGTGTTTGAAACTTGGGGCTCGTTCTCAGCGAGTATAAATAAGAAGAGTATCTTAGCGAAATTCTCTTTCTTCCAAACTCTCTCTATCTTCAAAAACCTATCTGTTTTTACCAATATGGCACCCAAATCTTCTCTATTTCTTGAGCAAGTAAACTTTTTGAAACCATACATTCACCAAGATCTTTATGTTGTTCTCGACACTTTTGGTTTTCACAAACTGGATAAGGCCTTCGACCTTGTTAAGCGCTGCAAAGGTTTCAATTTATACGTTTCCTTTAATTATTTTTGAATGCTCTGAAAATCTCTTGAACTCGTTTTGAAAATCCCCCCCATATCTATTTTGCATGCTTATATGCACTTGTATTGTTGTGTTGAACTATATACTCTGTACATTGCTATTTGAGCACTTATACTTCATTGATGGAAGGATAGTGCTCATATCTATTGTTTTGATTCCTTTGTAGGATTTCACAACATCATTAATACACACCCTGTCCACTTTCTACCAAAAGAAGTTGCGGCCTTTTATCTCTCGTGGCAAGGAGAGAAAGGTGGGAATGAAGCTACAATTAGGGTCAACAAAGGCAACACCATCAGCAACACTACCTATAATGTACTGAACATTATTGATGAGGTTTACCAGTTAAAGGATGAAGGTCTCACTCTGGGAGACATTACCGAAGAACAATTCAGGACGTGACAGAGATGGTGATGGTAGTGCCCATTCGCTACACGAACAAGATGTTAAATAGGGCACTTCTTGCACCAGAATTCAAAATAATTTTTGAATTCGTCCAAAGAATTTTCTTGAACCACAATGGTTCTTACGACCAGGTCACTCTCGAAAAGTTCAAGATTCTAGCAGCTGTCGTGCTGAACCTACTAGTGAACTGGAGCAGAATCCTCTTCGATCTATTGGCAAAGGAGGCCAAGATGATCACCTTCATTAAGGGAGGAAGTCCTAGAATTGGGGTGAGAAGGAGCAGTTTAAGACACTCCACCAAAATTAGCTATATGCTGGAGTCATTTTTCAAACAGCATAAATGGGACTCAGTTGTGGAGTTCAATGACAGACTACGCTTTGCAAAGGACCAGCATCAAATTGAAATGTCTATGGGCAATTATGCTAATTTGATTGCTAGGGTGACAGACCCTGTCTATGTAAATGCACTAATGGAGATGGGAAGCTCCAACCCAATCTGGGTTCCACCATCTGCTCCATCTGAAAAGTCTACAAAGTCCAAAGTAACAAAAGAGAAACAAGTCGAAAGGACCCCTACAAAGAGAGTTACAAGGAGAGCCAGCTCTGTGGACACAGATGCCTCCACCGCAGCCCAACAACCAAAACCCAAGAGAAGGAAGCTACAAAAGCTGTCTGAAACTGTGGAGGAAGTCCATGTTAAAGAAACTACCATCCCTCAACAGGAGGTCGTAGTTGAGGATGAGGAGATATTAGTTGGGGGGCCACCAGAAGATGTTGTCCCTATCTCCTCCTTGGACCCAAGCCAGGTCAAGGATTTTTCTCCAGCTCATACTGCAAGTCCATCATCTGCTGAACCTTTGGAGCAGATTGATGAGGAAGAAGAAGGAGAAGATGAATCCTCCGAAGAGGATGTGGAGAAGAAAACAACAGAGAAAGTTGTGAAACTGTTAGAAGCAGAAGCAGAACGAGCTGTACTCAAGTTATTTCCAGGCATCCAGCTCACGCCTGAGAGCTATGATGCAGCCAAGAGAGTAAAACTACTGCTCCTCATCAAGGACAAGGAGTTCTACGTCCTAGATGCCCTACTCAAAACCAAATCAATGGACACACTCAAAGCTGAAGAAGCAACTTTTTTGAACATATTCAAAGTCTCCTCTATTACAGAATTGAGAGAATCATTCCCTCAGAGTATACTGGTAATAGCTCAGCTCGAAGCTCAAAAGCTACAGATCGATCTGAGATCTATGTATGAGAAAGTTGGGATGCTACAATTCTTTGACAGTGTAGTAGATGAGGAAGAAGATGGGGAAGAACATCTTGAAGCTCACCAACCGGGTGCAGCAACTCAAGAGTCCGAACCAGATCAGCATATGGTTAATGCTGCAGAACAGATAGTGGAACCCACTACATAGGCTGAGGGGGAACCAGCCAAGACAAGCAAGATCAAAATTGCAGTGGTGGATTATCCACGAGAAGAATTTGAGCCAGCTGGACAGAGGGTGGGTGGAAAACTAACTGACAATATCTACACCCCAGCTGTCGCAGCAACTATGGCAGAGTTTGTTGAGACAACCAACTTAGAGGACATATTGATGACTCAGCATCAATCAGTGTCCAATGAACAAGTGAAGGACCTAATTTCCAAAAAGGTGGATCAGTACATGTATGGGATGCTCTCCATAGTACAAGACTAGGCCACTCAAATTCTCACTGAATTTAACAGTCATCTGAAATCCCACGTTGACCAAGTAGACAGAGACTTAAGAAGAGTGTGCAGATTGAAACTTGAAGAAATGAGCAAGAAGATGGACGATGATCGATCTGCCGCAGAGCAGAGGAAGGATCAGATCGATCAGACTCTGGTAACTATGGAACTTAAAGTCAATGAGATGTACAAGATAGCTACAGAGTTTGCGAAGAAAGAGAAGGACATGGTCCATGCTATTGTCAAGGAGCAGACAGATGGCATTACTGGTGAAGTAATCAAGGCTGCTAACCTATAAACCAGAGCAATGTTCAGAAAATTTTAAAATGATGGAAAGGACTTTGTAGAGAGGAAACTGAGCGAAATGCGCTATCCAACTAAGACTCTCATAGACGCATTCTTTGATGAAATTGGGATCATCAAGGAAGACCAAGACAATTACAAAGCTGATATGGCTAAAGCTAAATCATCATTGGAGAAGAAGATCCATGACTCAAACTTGGACATCAACTCACTGCTTACATACAAGATGGATAATGACAAAGAAATGAAGGACATGAAGGAAGAGATCATCTCTCTTAGGGCACTCATCAACATGTGCATTGATGATGTCGAAAAGGGGGAAGGATCCAGGAAGGAAAAGGGGAAAGGCAAAGAGATAGTAGTTGAGAAGGGCAAGGGGCAATCTGGTGCCACGGATGAAAAGATAGAGGCTCAACCTGAGCAGCTGATAGCACCAGATCGACCCAGCCCACTATCTGCCTTAACACAGAAAGCATCCAAATCATCTTCAAGCAGATCAAGTCAACCAATAAAGAGGAAGAAAAGATCTGGATCTGGCTGGTTCTCATCTGCTCCTATCAAGTCAAACAAGACAAAAGAAGGAGAGACCAGCTAGGTCCCAGATAACTTGAAGAATGGTTGGGAGGGGTTCAAATACGGCTTCATTATGTGTCGCTACTTCATCAGAGAGCCTGCATATTGCGAGGGCACACCCAATGAAGCTTTCAACCTATACTTAGACATGAACGATGCCAAAGACCTGGTGCAAGCGATTAGAGAAGCAGCTGCAAGAGCCCAGGTCACCATCACTGTCCCAGAGAGGGAATTCAGAGAATGTCCTAAAATTCCTGGCACCAAGCTTCCTGATAAGACCTATCTGCTCAATTTCATAAACCAGCTTGCTGAGAACAGAGGCTACAAAATAGACGCTGAGGATCCAGATTATATAAGAGTCAGAGAAGGGGTGTATGAGAGCGTGCAGCTAATCTCTGACGAGACAAAGGCCAAGATGAAGAAACAACAGGAAGAGAGGAGGAAGAGCAGATAGTTACTCACTTCCATATCTTTTACTATCTGTAATTCCTATTTTTGATGATCTGTAAACTCTTATTTGCATCTTATCAATGATGATCATTTTAAGTTTCTGATGACAACTTCTTATTGTCCAGAACATATACAAACTGTTTTTAATCGTTATAACCTAATAACGAAATCATAATCAATCTGTCCATCAAACCAGATCACTCTTAATAAGTTATTAGGATATATTTGTAAAGTGTGGTTTCGACATCATCAAAAAGGGGGAAATTGTTGGGAACCCTAAAGTATTTTAGTTTTGATGATGATCTCTCGAAACACACTTAGTTCTTTTAGAGTTAAACTGTTCTATGTGTTAACAGATCACTACATATAAAATGAATTCTGATAGAGAACAGGTTAGGAGATGACTTAGCATGTAAATGAATTATTCCTATAGCAGTCATTTCTATAAATAGTATAGGATGAAGACCAAGATTTCACGCCAAGAAGAAATTGATCTGCTGTAACAGACAGCGACCAGATCACCGACCAGATCGATGATCACAGCGAAGCACCAGATCGATAGAGTTATCAAACCACCTGATGACATCATCCTACACATCATATCCTCTTGCCACGTCATTTTTGAAGCCCATCCAATAGGGTTTGGAAAGAGAATCCACGATTGACTTAAGGAAGGAAAGTAACCGTTAGCAATCTGCTTTCCATACTTAGAAGATTGAGTCAACGTTTCAACAAGACAAGAACATATATGATGGATATCCTTGATTGGCAATCTATAATCAATCTCACGCCAATCAACAACGGCTAGAATTTCAAAAATTCAAAGCTTATATAATTGGAGTTCATGGTCTGGAGAAAGATACACATGCGAGCTACATTGACAACATACTCTCAATTAATCTCTGAACCAGACTAAGAGCTTCAAACAATCTATGATTCTACATCACACCAACACAGCCTCGATTCAAGTCTGTCTTATGGAGAGAAAGGAGATCACCCTGCTAGCTAGTAGTTTTCTAGTGGTAACTTAGAGGTAATCTGTTGTAAAGAGACACGACCCTTATTTCGTGCATAAGTATCCTTCTAGCTTTGATTGATACTTGTTACTCGTTCTCCACGAGTATAAAGAAGAAGAGTATCCTAGTAGTGGATAATCTGATCTAGTTTTGACCAGATCGTGGACGTAGGGATTTCCTGAACCACGTTAAACAACCATGTTCTTTATATTTCTGCATTTTTACTTTAAGTTGTTTATTATTCTAACCATCTGCACTATCATATATTCTGCTTCTCAATCAATCTGCTTAACGATCTGATTAATTCCTAATATTTTCTTAATAAGAGCACTCATTAAATCCACCATATTTCCGCACACACAATACTTAGAAAATAACAAGATCACTCTTATTATTGTCGAAGTGTCTACACTAGAGAGCAATCTGCTTGGACTAATCTGGTATCGATCTGCTGATCAATCTGGTTAGTCATCTACCGAGCAATTTCTTATTTAAAGAATAGCTTGAACTCTCTAATAATTAAATAAGTAAACTGTAAAGTTTGTATTTGGTGTATTCCCCCCCATACACCAAACATTGCTCTTTCGGGACCAACAAGTGGTATCACTATCAACGATCTGTTGATACTACTTTTGATCTTCTTATTAACGATCTGTTGTTATTACTATCGACTTGTTTATACTACTTTCGATCTTGGACATCGATCTTGTGTGACGATTTGTTAATAATTCCCAGTTGGAAATTTATTCGCTTATGAGCTGCTCTAGATTGATATGTTGAACTTCGATTCTACCATGATCTGTGTTGGGAACCCCACAAATTATTTTAAGTTTTGATGATATTCCCTCGAAAACACACTTAGGATTATTCATGTTCTGTATTACTTTTATCTGGTTTAAATGTGATAGGAACCTTAACATTTAGAAGGATCAGAAAGTTGAAGCATTTCAACTTAGACAGAAAGTTGAAGCATTTCAACCCAAATAGAAAGTTTAAAGCACAGCAACTCAACCAGAAAGTTGAAGCAAACCAATTCAACCAGAAAGTTGAAAGCACAGCAACTCAACCAGAAAGTTGAAGCACAGCAACTCAACCAGAAAGTTGAAACAAATCAACTCAGATAGAAAGTTGGACCAAGAAACTCTTAACTAGAAAGTTCAACCAGATCTACACTCAAATGCTGAAATCAGATAAAATGTCTATGAATCCCTAAAGTCCAACTAAGCCCTTCGTACCACAAAAGGAAGAGAATCAATCAAGACCAGAAAAAGGAAAGCTATCTGTCAAACGATCTGCTTACCATACTTGGAAGATTCTGTCAACCTCATTAAAAGGCAAGAGGAGATAATCTAGGGATTCACTATCCTTGATTGGTAAAAATCACATTTACTCCAAACCAATCAAACTCAAACGGTTAGAATTTTCAAATTCTACACCTATAAAAGCTCGGAACAAAGACTGGCAGTAAAATAACACGCGATTAAGATCAATTATCATTTCAAGCTACTCTGCCCTGAAATCATCTCAACTAATCGAATCATTTACTAAGAGAAGATTTCAACCAGTTCGTGTTCCGAAGCGCTCGTAATCACACCTCGATTAAAGTCTGTCTTATCGAGAGAGAAAGAAGGAGATCTTTGCTAGCTAGTAGTTTCTCTAGTGGATTAACGTGAAGAGATCCTGTTTATAGTAGTTTTTCTGTAAGTTGTAAAGGGACACGACCCTTATTCGTGCATAAGTTTCAATCAGGTTGTGTTTGAAACTTGTGGCTCGTTCTCAGCGAGTATAAATAAGAAGATTATCCTAGTAGTGGATAACTAATCCAGTTTGGATTAGACCATGGACGTATGGGGTTTCCCGAACCACGTAAAATAACTGCGTTATTTACTTTCTGCATTTATATTCCAGTTGTTTTATTCTCTTTCTGTCATACTCATTCAAACTGCATTCTTAATCAATCTCCTAAATATTCGGTTAGGTTTTTCAAAGGTTTTCTAAACAAAGAGCACTGACTAAGTCCACCATTATTCCGCACACAATACACTGTTGGAGAATAAGATTACTCTTACTTTCTACTTTGTGTTACTCACTTGAGAGATTCTGCTTGGACAGAACAAGATCGATTAGATAATCGATCTGGCCTGACACTTTGAGCAATCTGTAATACAGAAAGCTTAAATCTCTCTTATTAAATTAGTCAAGTAAACTGAAATGTTTGTATTTGGTGTATTCCCCCCCCCCATACACCAAACCTTGCTCTTTCGGAACCAACAATCTGTTGTTAATTCCTGTTGAATTTTAATCGATCTGTTCTTCATCAATTTGTATCTTGATGACTATACGTGTTATGGTTGTGGGAGAACAGGTCACTTCAAAACAGATTGCCCAGACTTATCTAAAAGTCAAAGAGAAGAACTACGAGCTAAGAGAGATCGAAAACTCAGAGCTCAACGTAAAGCTATGATAGCTGAAGAAGACTCTAGCTGCTCCAATCATCTAACAGATAGTTCAT
The DNA here is from genome assembly GCA_026898415.1 of Leonotis leonurus. Classification (NCBI taxonomy): domain Eukaryota; kingdom Viridiplantae; phylum Streptophyta; class Magnoliopsida; order Lamiales; family Lamiaceae; genus Leonotis; species Leonotis leonurus. Next base: position 12,819 of record JAPKLX010000873.1, read on the forward strand.
CAGAAGATGATGATGCATTTTACGTAGAAGAAACAGATGAAGATTGGTATGAGTGCTACATGGGTCTAGACAATGGACTCGACCAGAATCAGGTAAACTCACATGTATCTCTATCTTCAAATAAATCTGCCTATGATCAAAAGCTACACCAGCATCAAGAAGCTATTTTCTGAAGTCATAAAGGAAAATGACAAGCTGAATGACACTGTAAAATTCTTAAGTGAAGCAAACACCAAGTTCTCTGCACAAATAAATGGTCTTGGAGAGCAGATCAAGACAAAAGATGCAGAGATATATTCACTCAACTCCAAGGTGAAAGATGTAATTCACAGTAAGGATGTAGTGGAAGAAAAGTTAAAGAAAAACATGGAGAACATGAGCAAAATCAACAATAGTCAAGAACGAGCTGAAATGATTATAGATATGCAACAGAAAGGGAGAGCCGGTCTAGGTTACAATGGAAGTACCAGCGAGACTCAGTTTGTCCTTGAAAGGAAGAATATACCAGATCAAATTAAAGATCTCAAGAACAAGAGAGATCAACCACAGAAGATGATGATGAAGGAGACAGGAAACAACAGATACCATCAGAAAGAAGGTCAAACTTCTCAATATAAGAAAACAGATAACAAAAAGCAGAAGACACCTCTTAAGATATCCTCAAAAAACAAGAAGAAGATAGACTGGGATAACATTGAGAGAAATCATCTTTCTATCTACAAAGCCATAACCAGAACAGATGATACTGGAAGAAGGATTACATGCTATATATGTGTTCCTGATACTAGATTTATCTGGATCCCCAAGGGAGTATCTGCTACTAACCAAGCACCCACTTGTTGAAAGGGTAGCTAAAACTTATTAATTACAGGATCGAAAAACTGCAAGAAGAAGCAAAGTAGCAGAGGGAACAGTATGGATAATTGATAGTGGATGTTCAAAACACATGACATGTGATAAGAACGCTCTATCAAATTATGTGGAATGAGAAGGACCACAAGTAACCTTTGGATGTAATTCAAAAGGCTACACCAGAGGCTATGGTAATATAACCATTGGCAAGATCACCATCACAAATGTTTCGTATGTCGAGAGTCTTAGTCATAACTTATTCTCGGTAAGCCAATTCTGTGCTAATGGAAATCAGATTGTCTTTGATGCTAACAATTGTTTTATGAAAAGCAAGGAAGGAGATGAAATTCTTCTTACCGGAAAATTGCAGGATAGATTATATATTGTGCAATGGAACAACCAGATTGAGACATATCTGGTCACTAAGAGAGTATCAGAAACTAGTTGGCTATGGCATAAACGACTAAGTCATCTCAACTTCAGGTCAATCAATAAGATTGCAAGAGAGAAACTAGTTGAAGGATTACCAGAACAAGTATATGACAAGAACCATATCTGCGAAGCATGTCAAGCTGGGAAACAAACCAGATCATCATTTTCTAGCAAATCTGTTCAGTCTTCTACCAGAATCTTAGAGTTACTACATTTAGACTTATTTGGTCCAGTCAAGCCATTAAGTATAAATGGTAGAAAATACACTCTGGTCATCATTGATGATTATTCAAGATTCACATGGGTAATCTTCTTACATAAGAAGAAAGAGACATTGGAAAAGCTGCCATACTTTCTCAACAAAATCACCAAGAAAAAGGAAGTTTCTGTTACAACCATCAGAACAGATCGTCGAACAGAATTCCTAAACCAAAAGATTGAGGACTACTGCAACCGGATGGGAATCACACATCAGACATCTGCAACTAGAATACCTCAACAGAATGGAGTAGTTGAAAGAAGGAACCGATCATTAAAAGAAGCAGCTCGCACCATGCTCAATGCAACCAGATTACCAAAGAAATTCTGGGTAGAAGCCATCTATACGGCCTGCTATACACAGAACAGATCTGTGGTCACCATCAGACATGGGAAAACACCATACGAAATCTGGAACAACAGAAAACCCAGGATACATTACTTTCGTTCTTTTGGTTGTTTGTGTTACATCCATAATAATGGGAAATCTCAGTTGAAAACCTTTGATAGTAAAGCTGACCCTGGAATATTCTTAGGATATTCTGATGTTAGTAAAGCGTATAGGGTTTACAACAAGAAGACTCATATTGTTTTTGATGAATCTTTTATCATTGACAGAGAGTTAGGTGATGATCATACACAAGGCCAGAACAAGGACAAAAGAACAGAAGGAATACTGCTAGAAGATATTCTAATCTGGAATACAACAGAAGACAATGAAATTGATGTTCCATCTAACGCTGAAGCAATAAGCTCACAGCAAGTGGGAACAGAACATATCATTCTGGACCTTGACAGATCAATAACTCCACCAGAAGATAATCAACCAGAAGAAGGAGACAATATTGAGCGAGATCAAGATCAATCCTACGAATCAAGAGACACAAATGGTTGGAATAATAATCAAGAAATCAAAAAACCCGAAGTTGAAAATCCTTTTCAAATATCTCATCCAGAATTCGAGGACCCAACAAATGAACCAGAACCTGAGATATCAGAAGAAGAGATGTCCAGCAGAAGGAGATGGATACAAGACAATCATCCTCCTGAACAGATTGTTGGGAACCAAGTAGATCAAGTGAGAACTAGAAGAATGCATGGAGAAAGTGCACTTCTTAGTTGCTATCTATCACGTGTTGAACCATCTGATACTTATGAAGCACTCAAAGATGCAGACTGGGTCACTGCTATGCAAGAAGAACTCAACGAGTTTAAGACAAACCAAGTCTGGTATATGGTAGACAGACCAAAACATCAGGGAGTGATATGTGTCAAATGGGTATTCAAGAATAAACGAGATGAGAATGGTGAAGTAGTTAGAAACAAGGCTAGACTTGTTGCAAAGGGATACAGTCAACAGGAAGGTATCGACTTTGACGAGACTTTTGCGCCAGTTGCCAGATTGGAGGCAATCAGACTATTCCTCGCATATGCAGCATACAAGAGATTCAAAGTGTACCAGATGGATGTTAAAAGTGCATTCCTAAATGGTATACTTGAAGAAGAAGTATATGTTGAGCAACCACCTGGTTTTGAAGAAGGAAATCCAGACCAGAAAGTATACAGATTAGCTAAAGCTGTCTATGGTTTGAAACAGGCACCCAGAGCGTGGTATGAAACGTTGTCAACATTCCTGCTGGAATCAGGTTTCAGAAGAGGTTCTGTTGACAAGACATTGTTTGTCATCAAAGTCAAAGAACATATTCTTTTGGTCCAGATATATGTCGATGACATAATCTTTGGATCACAATCTCCCTATTTATGTGATAAATTTGCTGAACTAATGAAGAATAAATATCAAATGTCCATGATGGGCGAGATGAATTTCTTTTTAGGTTTGCAGGTAAAGCAGCTACCAGATGGTATTTTTGTAAATCAAGCAAAGTACATCAACGATCTGCTAACTAAATTTGGGATGAAAGACAGCAAATCAGTTAAAATCCCAATGCAATCCAATGGGAAGATAGATCCAGATCCAGAAGGCAAACCAACAAACATAAAACAATACAGAGGCATTATTGGCTCACTATTATACCTCACTGCAAGTCGACCAGATATCACATTTGCAGTTGGAGTATGTGCTAGATATCAAGCCAATCCCAAAGAATCACATATGGAAGCTGCCAAAAAGATACTTAGATATCTTAAAGGAACAGCTCACATTGGTCTCTGGTACCCACATGACGATAATTTTGAACTAACAGGCTATTCTGACTCAGACTATGCAGGATGCAAACTGGACAGAAAGTCTCTTCTGGAACGTGCCAGTATCTTGGAAACAAGTTGATATCTTGGTTCTCAAAGAAACAGACATCCGTTGCCACATCAACAACAGAAGCAGAATACATGGCTGCTGGAAGCTGTTGTGCACAAATCCTGTGGTTGAAACAACAACTAAGGGATTACAAGATTGAAGTAAAGGAGATACCTATATTTTGTGACAGTTCAAGCGCAATAGCTATAACACAGAATCCAGTACTCCATACAAGGTGCAAACATGTTGATGTGAGACACCATTTTATTAGGAACATGTGGAGAGAAAGAATATCCAGATTGAGAAGATTCACACAGATATCCAACGTGTTGACATTTTGACTAAAGCACTACCAGAAGAAAGATTTAAGATGCTATGTGGAAAACTTGGATTACTAAGTCTGGATGATAGAAGAACAGAAGGTCACCAGAATGTTAACTACAGAAGGTCACCAGAATGTTAAACAGAAAGTCACCAGATTGTTAACAACAGAATGTCTACCAGAATCAGAATGCCAAGATGGAAATAAAGATTTCACGTGTCATAACTTACTCAGATTGAAGAAAGTACCACGTGGAAATTATTTCTTAATTACTAAGTCAAGGGGGAACTTTTGAGGAAATTGAAGCGTCCTAGATAAAAGACGTCACTTTCCATAATCAATCTTCGAGATTACAGTCTGCAAAGCTATTTTTTTAACCTAGATTTGCTAAATCTTCTATATTTGTGATGATTAGCACACCTTTGGGAACTGTGATCGAGAAAATGTTTTGCAAGAAAAAGGAAAAGGAAAGTTGCAGTGGATAGTATGATACGCACACGCTCGCCTAAAACCTTAGGATCTAGCACGTATATCACACGCAAGGAAAGGCGGCAAAACAAAAGACTGAAGTGGGAAAACCTAAAAGGGAGAAACTCATCCAACCCTTCAATTTTTATCCCTTTCATCTGTGCCGTTGATTATTTTGTTATATATATGCAATATTCTTCACTGGACTATTCACCTTCACTTACATCGCACTGAGCACTACTTTCTCTAAGCACTTAAGAATTTCCCAGACTCGATTTCTCTGCAAACTCTATCAAAACATCTTGTGTTTGATCATGGCACCTCAAACTTCCTTGTTTCTTTAACATGTGGCCGAGGTTCAGATGTTTCTATCCTCTAAACCCTATGCTATTTTTGATACTCACGGGTTTCGCAAACTCGAAGAAATTTTTGCCATGGTTACACGCTGCAAAGGTTTTTAAGTTCATTAATCCTTCACATATCTGTCCTTCACATATCTGCATTTTGCTATGCGAAATTGTCTATTGCCTCACTTTATTTGTGGAAAAATGCTGTATAGTGTGTATTGACTGTTTATGGGTTTGGATATTTGTTGGTCCCGAAAGAGCAAGGTTTGGTGTATGGGGGGGGGGAATACACCAAATACAAACTTTTTCAGTTTACTTGACTAATTCAATCAGAGAGATGTAAGCTTTCTGAATTTCAGATTGCTCAAGGTGATAGATCAGATTGATTTTCTAATCGATTAGATTCTATCCAGATAAAGTCTCTCAAGTGAGTTATACAAAGCAGAAAGTAAGAGTGAACTTAATTTCCACCAATGTATTGTGTGTGTGCGGAATAATGGTGGACTTTAGTCGGTGCTCTTTGTTATGAAAATCTTTTGAAGAATTAGCCAGATAATTAGAAGATTGATTAAGAATGCAGGTTGAATGAGCAAGATAGATAGAGAATAAAAACTACTGAATATAAATGCAGAATTTAAATGACGTAGTTATTTTTTACGTGGTTCGGGAAACCCCCTACGTCCACGGTCTAATCCAAACTGGATTAGATATCCACTACTAGGATACTCTTCTTATTTAACCTCGCTGAGAACGAGCCATAAGTTCCAAGTACAAACTAAATGAAACTTATGCACGAATAAGGGTCGTGTCCCTTTACAACTTACAGAAAACTACTGTAATAAACAGGATCTCTTCGCGTTAATCCACTAGAAAACTACTAGCTAGCAAAGGTCTCCTTCTCTCTTTTCTCGATAAGATAGACTTGAATCGAGGTGTGATTTCTGGTGCTTTGGAACACGAACAGGTTGAAATCTTCTCACAGTAGATGCTTTGAATGGGAAGAGATGATTTCTGGGTAGAGTAGCTTAGAGTAATGGTTTGATCTTAATTGCGTGAATATATATTCTCTATTCTGCCAGTCTGTGTTCCAAGTTTTTATAGGTGTAGAATTTTGAAATTCTAACCGTTGAGCTTGATTGGTGTGAATTAACTGTGATTAACCAATCAAGGATAGTGAATCCCTAAATTAACTCCTCTTGCCTTCTAATGAGTTTGACCGAATCTTCTGAGTATGGTAAGCAGATCATTTGACAGATAGCTTTCCTTTTTCTGGTCTTGATTGATTCTTTTCCTTCAGTGAAGGGTTTTAGTTGGTCTTCTGGGATTCATAACACACTTTATCTGTTTATGATATTTGAGTGTTGACCTGTTTGAATGTTCTGGTTGAGACTTTCTGGTCCAACATCCTGTCTGAGTTGATATTCTTCAACTTGCTGGTTTGAGACTCTCTGGTTCAATATTCTGTTTTAGTTTGAGTCTTTAGCTTGCTGGTTTGAGACATTCTGCTACAGTCGACTTGTTCCAACTTTCTGTCTGAGATTTGCTGGATTTCGTTTTTCTGTTAAAGATGTCTCGCTTCAGCTTCTGTCTGTGACTGGCTGGTTTCAACTTTATGTTTGAAGTTATCTCGCTCCAACTTTCTGTTTTGAAACTTGCTGGTTTCAACTTTCTGTTTGAAGTTATCTCGCTCCAACTTTCTGTTTTGACACTTGCTGGTTTAAACTTTCTGTTTGAAGGCCTTAGATATCTGTTTACATAGATAGAATAATATACAGAAACATGAGAGAGCCTAAGTATGTTTTCGAGGGAACATCATCAAAACTTAATTTAGTTGTGGGGTTCCCAACAATTTCCCCCTTTTTGATGATGTCGAAACCATACTTAGTTAGATAAACAGCAAATCATGTTCTAATGAGGTTTGCAATTGTTATTTAAGTTAAATAACAGTAGCTAATCATAAAGATAATGGGACAGTAAGATTTTGTCTCCAGAAAACTCCACTTGCATAAATATGAGAATTGAGGAGTACAAAAGATAAATAGAAAATAACAGAGAGCAAAAACAGAAGTTAAGAAAAGAAATCTATCTAGGAGAACCATTTGGCTGCTCCACTCTTCTTCATTTTTTCTCTCTGTGCATCTGATACTAGCTGTATGCTCTCATAAATCCCGTCTCTAACTCTGGCATAGTTAGGGTCATGATTGTCAATTTTGTAACCCTTAATCTTGGCCAGCTGGTTGATATAGTTCAAGATGTATGTTTTGTCAGGAATGTTGCTGCCAGGTATGGTTGGGCAGACCATGTATTCCTTCTCTGGTGCCTTGATCTGGATTTTGGCCTCAGAAACAGCTGTTCTGATCCTTTGAATGAGACCCTGGTCACTGAAGTTCTCCAGGTAACGGTTAAAGTCTTCATCTGGGGTAGATTCTGAATATGTAGGCTCTTTCAAGAAATATCTATTCAGAATAAAACCTTGTTTGACCTTTTCCCAGTCAGTTTGGTCATTCTCTGGAACCCATGCGTCAATTGGTGTCTTCTTCTGCAGGGACAGGTTCCAGCTGAATGGTTTCTTCTTCTTTTTCTTGGACTGGGTGGTCGATTGTGATGAATGTTGCTGTGAGCGCTCTGTTGATGAAGGCGAAGAGAAGGGAGTTTGAAAAGATTTTTCTTTAGCCTCCTGGGCAGCCAACTTTCTCTCTCTCTCTCTGCCTGTTCTTTATAGAATTGCGCTCTGAACACTGGATCACAAGCTTGATCCATGCTTACACCAAACAGCAACAGTTCAGCTATCTGGTCTCCCTCATCGATCGGTTTCTTGCCTTTGTCTGTGGGGATCTGAGGTGGTGCTGGTTGAGCTTGTTCTGATCCCAGTAGGGTGGGGTCAGGTCTAGGTGGTGTGGTTGGTCTTGGTTGAGTTGGTGCTGGTGTTTCTGTTCCAGTTGCCACCTCTTCTGTTCTTAAGCCCTTGCTGCTTTTGCCTCCCTTGCTGCTAGCTATGCCTCCAGAGATTTCCCCCTTTTCGACATCATCAAAAATGGATTTGATGAGTGCTCGTAGTGAGATAATCTCCTCTGACATCTTTTCCATCCTTTCTTCAGCATCTGCTTTGAAACCAAGCAGTAGGTTGATCGTCTGGTCAGAGGCGTCTATCTTCTTCTCGAGCCTGCTGTTCATGGTGGACAAGGTTTTGTCGTAGGTTTCTTGAAGTTCTTCCACAGCAGTAAGGCGAGTGGTCTGGTTGGCAAATTCTTCAGGGTTTGGATAAAGAAGATCATCCAGCACATTCATCTGGTGTTTCTTCATCAGCTCCACGAATTTCTCATTTTCAAAATGAGCCAATTGGGCGTGGATGGATAAGTCAGTGTCTTCCTTCAACTGGGCAGCAAGTCGACTTCCATTCTGCTCTACAGCAGCAGCAATTTTCTCTTGTTGTTTGGCTAACAGAGCAGCAACAAGTTCAGTGGTCTTCTGATTTTTCTCTTCAATGCTGTCCAGACGAAGAGTGAACTTGCTTTGTTCTGCTTCATTCTGTAGCCTGTCATCATCTATCTTTTTGTCTAGCTCCTTTCTGTTGGTCCCGAAAGAGCAAGGTTTGGTGTATGGGGGGGGGGAGAATACACCAAATGCAAACTTTTCAGTTTACTTGACTATTTCAATCAGAGAGATGTGAGCTTTCTGAATTACAGATTGCTCTAGATGATAGAACAATATGATTTTCTAATCAGTTAAGTTCTATCCAAGTAAGATCTCTCACGTGAGATATACAAGGCAGAAAGTAAGTGTGAACTTAATTTCCAGCAATGTATTGTGTGCGGAATAATGGTGGACTTAGTCGGTGCTCTTGTTAAGAAAATCTTTTGAAAACTTAATCGAGTATTTAGAAGATAGATTAAGAATGCAGATTTGAATGAGTATGATTGATGCAGAATAAAAACAACTGAATATAAATGCAGAATTTAAATGACACAGTTATTTTTACGTGGTTCGGGAAACCCCTACGTCCACGGTCTAATCCAAACTGGATTAGATATCCACTACTAGGATACTCTTCTTATTTAACCTCGCTGAGAACGAGCCACAAGTTTCAATTACAAACCTTATTGAAACTTATGCACGAATAAGGGTCGTGTCCCTTTACAACTTACAGAAAACTACTGTAAACAGGTTATCTTCACGTTAATCCACTAGAAAACTACTAGCTAGTAAAGATCTCCTTCTTCTCTCGATAAGACAGACTTGAATCGAGGTGTGATTGCAATCACGAACGGTTTGAAGCTTTTGTCTGATTTGGAGATAGAATGCTTGAGAATTTTTCTGCAGTATAGTGCTTGCATATATTTTCAGACTTTGAAACTTCAAACATATATAGGCTCTGAATTTGAAATTCTAGCCGTTTGTTGATTGACGTGATTTGATTTGTGGATTGTCAATCAATTATATCTCTTCTTTCCTTGTAGAGTTGTTGATTGAATCTTCTATGATTGGTAAGCAGATCATCTGTGATTGCTTTCCTTCTCCATGTCAATCAGTGATTCAATTTCCAAATCTTCAATGGAAAGTCTTTAATGCTTTATCGACAGGTTTGGTTCTGCTCTTTCTGGTTTGCTTCTAACCTTCTGGTTGTGTCCTCTCTTGTCTAGTGACTTTCTGGTTGAACATTGACTTAGACATTTTCTGGTTGAGGTACTTTCTGGTAGAGCATACGTTAACCATTTTCTGGTTGAAGTACTTTCTGGTAGAGCATACGTTAACCACTTTCT
>JAPKLX010000873.1:22521-37220 GCA_026898415.1 Leonotis leonurus
TGAAGTACTTTCTGGTAGAGCATACGTTAACCACTTTCTGGTTGAAGCATCTTCCATCTTTCTTGCTGAAGCTTTTCTGGTTCAACTTTCTGTTAAAGTTGACTAGCTTCATTTTCTGTTTGAGACTCTCTGGTTTAGCATTCTTTCTTTGAGACTTGCTGGTTTTGAGATTCTCTGGTTTAGCCTTCTGTCTGTGACTTGCTGGTTTGAGATTCTCTGGTTTAGCCTTCTGTCTGTGACTTGCTGGTTTGAGATTCTCTGGTTTAGCCTTCTGTCTGTGATGTTTTGCTAGTTTCAACTTTCTGTTGAAGTTGTCTTGCTCCAGCTTTGAGACTTGCTGGTTTCACTTTCTGATAAAGTTTAATTTGTTGGTTCAGCTTTCTTTTAAAGATTGTCTTGCTTCAGCTTTCTGTCTGAGACATATTCCATCTTTCTGGTTGAACTGATTTCGACTATCTGGTCAATAACAATCAACAGAAATGATACAGAACATGAAGAATGCCAAGTGTGTGTATGAGTGAACATCATCAAAACTTAGAATATATTGTGGGGTTCCCAACAATTTTCCCCTTTTTGATGATGTCAAAACCACACTTAGTCAGCTTAATCAAGTATGAATCATGTTCTGGAGAGATTAGCTTTTTGTTATTTAAGGTAAATAACAGTAAACGACAATAACATAGAAACTCCATATTCATTGATATATGAATTGATGAGTACAGGAGTTAGCAGAAAAGATAAAGCAAAGGCAAAAGATAAGAATGAACTATCTAAGAGAACCATCTAGCTGCTCCGCCCTTCTTCATCTTTTCTCTTTGTGCGTTGGATACCAGCTGGATGCTCTTATAGATACCATCTCTTACCCTGGCATAGTTTGGATCATGGTTGTCGATTTTATAGCCTTTGATCTTTGCCAGTTGATTGATGTAGTTCAGAATGTACGTCTTATCTGGAAGATTACTACCTGGTATAGTTGGGCAGACCATATACTCTTTCTCTGGAGCTTTTATCTGAATTTTGGCATCAGAAGCTGTTGTTCTGATCCTCTGTACTATCTCCTGATCACTAAAATTCTCCAGATAGCGATGAAAATCTTCATCCGGCGTAGACTCTGAGTATGTGGGTTCCTTCAAAAAATATCGGTTCAAAATGAAACCTTGCTTAACCTTTTCCCAGTCATTCTGATCTCCTTCTGGAACCCAAGCATCTGTGGGTGTTTGTTTCTTTAAGGACAGGTTCCAGGAGAAGGCTTTCTTCTTCTTCTTTTTGGACTGGGTGGTTGACTGAGAAGACTGTTGCTGCGATCTTTCTGTTGATGTAGGTGAAGAGAAGGGAGTTTGAAAAGATTTCTCTTTAGCTTCCTGGGCAGCCAGCTTCCTCTCCCTCTCTGCCTGTTCTTTATAGAATTGTGCTCTGAATACAGGATCGCATGCTTGATCCATGCTCACTCCGAACAGCAGAAGCTCAGCTATCTGGTCACCCTCGTCTATCGGCTTTTTGCCTTTGTCCATGGGAGTGTGTGATGCTGGATGAGCTGGTTGTTTTGTTCCAATTAGAGTGGGATCTGGTCTTGGAGGAGTAGTTGGCCTGGGTTGGGTTGGTGCTGGTGTTTCTGTTGTCATCTCCACCTCTTCTGTTCTCAACATCTTGCTGCTTTCTTTGCTTCCTTTGCCTCCTGATATTTCCCCCTTTTTGACATCATCAAATAGGGTACTTATCAATGTACGCAGAGAGGTAATCTCCTCAGTCATTTTTGCCATCTGCGTCTCAGCATCAGTTTTGAACCCGAGCAGAAAATTAACTGTCTGGTCAGTGGCATTGAGTTTCTGCTCGAGCCTGCTGTTCATGATTGACAGAGTCTTGTCATAGGTTTCTTGAAGGTCTTCAACAGCAGCAAGACGGTTGTTCTGTTGCTCAAACTCTTCTGGGTTTGGGTAAAGAAGGTCATTTAAGACAGCGACCTGGTGTTTCCGCATCAGCTCCACAAATTTCTCAGTTTCAAACTGAGCTAGTTGGGAGTGGATGGACAGGTCAGTGTCTTCCTTCAGTTGAGCAGCGAGTGCAATTCCTTTCTTGTCAACTGCAGCGTGAATTGTGTCTTCTTGTTTGGCAAGCAAATCAGCAAGCAAGGCAGTGGCCTTTTCTGCTTTGTCGTCTATTCCAATTAGACGGAGATTGATCTTGTTCTGGTTAGTTTCAGTTGCTGCCCTATCATCATCCATCTTTTTATTCAGTTCATCCCTAATTTTTCTGAGTTTGCCTCTAAGGTCCTTGTCCATGTCATTTACATAATCCTTCTGATGCTGATTAAAGTCAGAGAGGATCTGAGTGGCCTTTTCTTGTATGGAGTTGCAGACATCAGTCATGGTGTCTTCAACTCTAAGAGTAATCAGATTATCCAGTTGATAATTATTGAATGTCTTGGGCTCTCTTTCCAAGAGTTCTTCCATGGTGTAGAAGTTGACGTGTTTCTTCAACTTCTGTGCAGCGCCATGGGTATAAATTTCATTGCTTGGCTCTCCGCCAATATGCTGGCCAACTGGTTCATCATCACCAGAATCAAGGTCAATGATGGGTGTTTTCTTGGGAGACTGTCTTGTTGAAGTTTCTCCCTGTGCTGGTTGATGGTGTGTGGGAACATATTCTGGTACCTGGACCTCAGGTTGTGCTGTTGATAAATCAACTTTCAATGCTGCTGCCTCCTGCTTCATGAGGCCCGAGATAAGGTGTTGATATTCTGCTCTCACTTCATGAACTGTGGAGACTTGGAGTAGATTGAGAAGTGTGGCCTCTTCCTTCTTCAGTTCATCAATTGACTTGATCTGGAGCAGTGCATCAAAAATGTAATACTCGTTGTCCTTGACCAGCAAGTAAAATTTGACACGCCTGGCGACTTCCAAACTCTCGGGAAGTTGTTGAATGTTGGGAAAATCTTGGAGTACAGAGTGTTCTGCCTCATTTGCCAGTAAGCTAATGACACTCTCTGCCTGGCGTTTTCTCTCCTCCTCCTCATCAGCAGATTCGCCTTCTTCTTCATCCTCGCTGATTCGTTCCATTCTGCTTGGGGAAGGAGTAGCTGTTCTGGCAGGAGAAAAATCTTTCTCAGGATGACTTGTTTCTGGTTGAGCATCAACAGCGGGATTTTCTGCTTGTTCTGCTGTTGCTTGTGGTGCCTCTGTTTCTTGTTCTGTGTGTGCTGGCATATCTGATTGTTCTGCTGTTTGTGCTGGTGGTGAAGAGGGTTCTTGCACTTTCTGGAGTCTCCTTTTCTTTTGTTTTGGCAGGGAAGCAGAAGTTTCTGTCTCAACAGAACTTCCTCGCTTACGTGCTGCCTTATATTTGACTACTTTCTCCTTGGTGGTCTTACCCTTCTGCTTTTCCACACCTTTAGTAGGTGGCATCCAAGTAGGGTTGGAACTACCCATTTCCAGTGCAGCAACACGGTGCTCTTCATCAGGGATCTTGTTGAAAAATTGAGGTGCGAGTCCCAAAGACATCTCCAGCTGGTGCTGGTCCTTGGGAATAGAGAGATCAGTGTTGAATTCTACTGCATCTTCCCAGACCTTCTGGGTGAAGAATCGCTCAATAATCAGACTTATCTTGGTGGAATGGCGAAGGTTTCTTCGAACTTCCACTGAAGTTCCTCTGCCCTTGCTATCCTTTGAGTAGGTCACCAGTTTTGCTTCTTTAGCCATCAGCTCAAAGAGGATTCTGCTCCAGTTGACTCGAAGGTTGAGAACAACCGCTGTGAGAATTCTGAATTTCTCAGGTGTGACTTGATCATAAGTGCTGTTGGTCCCGAAAGAGCAAGGTTTGGTGTATGGGGGGGGAATACACCCAATACTAACTTTTCAGTTTTACTTGTCAATTTGTAAGAGAGCTCAAGCTATTCTGTATAAGAGATTGCTTGGGATGACTCACCAGATCGATATGCAGATCAGTGGCTGGTTAAGTCCAAACAGATTACTCTCTAAGTGTAAACGCTTAACAGATAATAAGAGTGATCTTATTACCTCCTGAGTGTAGAGTGAGTGCGGAATAATGGTGGATTAGTGATTGCTCTAGTTATGAAAACCTTTAAGTATTAACCAGATTGCTTAGGAGATTGATTGAGATGCAGATGGATGAGAGTGCAGAGAGTTAGAATAATAAACAACTGAAAATATAAAGAATGCAGAAATGTAAAGCACACAGTTGTTTAACGTGGTTCGGGAAATCCCTACGTCCACGATCTGGTCAAAACTAGACCAGATTATCCACTACTAGGATACTCTGCTTCTTTATACTCGTGGAGAACGAGTCACAAGTACCAATCACAACTAGAGTGATACTTATGCACGAGTGAAGGGTCGTGTCCCTTTACAACAGATTACCTCTACGTTACCACTAGAAAACTACTAGCTAGCAGGGTGATCTCCTTTCTCTCGACAAGACAGACTTGAATCGAGGTGGTTGGTGTGATGTAGAATCACAAGATGTTGAAGCTCTAAGTCTGGAATGCAGAAAACTTGAAGGATAATTGCAGTATAGCTTGTGCGTGTTCTCGCTTTTCCAGATTGTTGACTTCCACTATATAGGCATTGAATATTGAAATTCTAGCCGTTGTTGATTGGCGTGAGATAGATGGTATATTGCCAATCAATGGTTTCCATCATATCTGTTCTTGCCATATAGGAAAGATTGACTCAATCTTTGATTTATGGAAATCAGATTGTTAACGGTCTCTTTCCTTATTTGTTTTAATCGTAGATCTTCTTTCCAAACCCTGTTGGATGGACCTAGATCTTGACGTGGCAAGTGCATATGATGTGTAGGATGATGTCAGCTAATGGCTTGATGGCTCAATCGCTCTGGTTCATCGCTGTAGGCATCGATCTGGTCATCGATCTGGTCGCCGATCTGGTTGCTGTCTGTTACAGCAGATTGATTTCTTTGGGCGTGAAATCTTGACCTTCATCCTAATCTAAGTTGAGAATGACTTCTATAGGAACATATCCTTTTCATTTTAAGTCATCTTCTAATCTGATACATAACACAGATCTGTCTATCTATAGTGATCTGGTTTTTCATGAAGAACAGATTGTGTTCTAAACTAGCTAAGTGTGTTTCGAGAAGCCATCATCAACACTAAAACTTTAGGGTTCCCAACAATTTCCCCCTTGTTGATGATGTCGAAACCACACTTTACAAGAGATCCTATCAGTTAATACATAACGATCTGGTCTGGTCTTCCAGATTGTTGTAAGCACGTTATTAATGTTTATAACGTTTTAGGATATTTTATATGTGTTCTGGACAATGAATTGTTGTCATCAGAAACTCAAAAAGGATTTCATATATTGATAAGAAGACAAGAGAGGTTACAGATAGACAGAACAGAACATAAGAGAAAGGCAGATCATAAGATATAAGAAATAAGACTGCTATCTGCTTTTTCTTCTCTCCTCTTGTTGCTTCTTCATCTTTGCTCTAGTCTCATCAGATATCAGCTGGACACTCTCGTATACACCCTCTCTTACCCTTATGTAATCTGGGTCTTCAGCGTCCACCTTATACCCTCTGTTTTCTGCCAACTGATTTATAAAGTTTAGCAGAAAAGTCTTGTCCGGAAGGTCTGTCCCAGGGATGGTAGGACAGGTTCTGAACTCCCTTTCTGGAGCAGTTATCTGAATTTGAGCTTTTGCGGCAGCAGTTCTGATCTCTTCCACCAGATCCCTTGCATCGTTCTGCTCAAGGTATAAGTTAAAAGCTTCATTTGGTGACCCCTCACAGTAGAGAGGTTCCTTGAGGAAATAACGGCACATGATGAATCCATACTTCAGTCCTTGAAATCCCTCCTTCAGATGATCTGGGACCCAGTTGGTCTCTCCCTGTTTTATCAGCGATTTGCGTATGGGAGCAGATGAAAACCAGCTGGATCCTGCTCTTTTCCTTTTCTTGGAGGGTTGAGACTGGCTCGAGCTTGGAGTAAATGTCTTCTGGGCTTGGAATGAGGGAGAGCTGGCTGGTTTCTTTGCTGTGGATGCGCCAGATCCAGACAAGCTCTTCTGTTTTACTTGTGCTGCTGTCTCTTTCTTCTTCTCCTGTGCAGCAGATGGCAGCTTTTTCTTCCCAATTCCTTCCCCCTTTTCGACATCATTAATAAACGATTGAATGAATGTCTTGAGGGAGGTGACCTCGTTCTTCAGCTCTGCGACCTCCTTGTCAGATTCAAGTCTGCTAGATAGTAGCGATGTAATGTTGAGATTGGAGTCGTTGATCTGTTTCTGAAGAGAGGCTTTTGAGTTGATTAGATCAGCTTTGAGCTCTTCTTGATCGCCCTTGATGTCAGCAGTTTCATCAAAATAAGACTTGATGAGAGTTGATGAGGGGTACTGCAGGTCGCGTAACTTCCTTTCCACAAAAGCTTTGCCGTCAGATTCGAACTGTCGAAGCAGTGATCTGGTGTATGTGTTTGCTTCTTTGACTATGTCTGCTGTGAGACCATCAGTCTGCTCTTGGACAATGGCATGTACCATGTCTTTCTCTTTGGCTGCAAAGGCGCTGATGATTTTGTACATCTCCTTCACTTTGAATTCTGTAGAAAACAGATTCTGATCAATCTGTGCCTTACGTTCTTCAGCTGCAGCACGATCATCATCCATTTTCTTGTTGATCTCTTCAATCTTCTGTCTGCAGATTCGCCTCAGATCAGAATCGACCTTATTGACCTGAGCTTGCAGGTGGTCGTTGAACTCTGTTAGTATGCGTGTGGCTTCGTCTTGGACTGTGGTCAGTGTGCCGTACATGTACTGATCTACCTTCTTGGAAATGAGATCTTTAACTTGGATATGAGATAGAGATTGATGTTGTTCCATCAATATATCTTCCAAGGTGAATGTCTGCACATGTACATTCTGTGCAGCTGCAACAGCAGGAGTGATGATTTCATTTGTAAGTTCGCCGCCGATGGTCTGACCAAGGAGTTCTTCCTCTGC
The DNA here is from genome assembly GCA_026898415.1 of Leonotis leonurus. Classification (NCBI taxonomy): domain Eukaryota; kingdom Viridiplantae; phylum Streptophyta; class Magnoliopsida; order Lamiales; family Lamiaceae; genus Leonotis; species Leonotis leonurus. The sequence continues at coordinate 29,499 of JAPKLX010000873.1, forward strand.
TGATGCAGGTTCTTCCACAGTTGGTGCAGGTGGGGTAGTGATCTGCACACCAGTGTCAGTCATGACCTGGTCTGGTGCAGGTTCTGCTATTGCTGCACCCTGTTGGTGAGCAGCAGATGGAATCTCAGTTTCATCTTCATCAACTACACTGTTGTAGAAATCCAGCTTACCAGCTTTCTCATAGATTTCTCTCAAATTAATCTGCAGCTTCTGAGCTTCTAGCTGAGCTAATGCAAGGATGGATTGAGAGAAGCTTTCTCTTAGCTCAGTAACAGATGAGACTTCAAAAATATTCAGCAGTTTGGCTTCCTCTGCCTTGAGCTGGTCAATTGATCTGATTTTGAGCAGAGCAGCTAAGACATAGAACTCCTTGTCTTTGATCAGCAGCAGCAATTTGACCCTCTTAGCTGCATCATAGCTCTCAGGCGTGAGCTGGATGCCTGGAAATATGCTGAGAACAGCTCGGTCTGCTTCCGCTTCAATCATGTTCACTACTGATTGAGCTGTTTTATTCTCCACATCTTCATCTGAAGATTCAATTTCTTTTTCATCTTCTTCATTGATTTGTTCTAGAGGCTCAGAAGAAGATGAGCTGATCGTGTGAGCTGGGGAGAAGTCCCTGGGCTGATCTGGGTGTACTGTTGACAGAGGTTCCACATCTTCTGGTTCATCAACCAGCACTACTACTTCTTCTTCCTCAACCTCCTGTTGAGGGAGTGCAGATTCTTGTGCTGGTTCTGGGCTACGTTCTGTATCAGCCAATTTTTGAAGCTTTCGTCGTTTACTTTTTGGTGGTTGAGCTGCTGTAGATATGTCAGTTTCAACCGAGCTGGCTCTCCTGGTTGTTCTCTTGGTAGGAGTTCTCTCTGATTGCTTCTCCTTGGTTGCTTGAGATTTTGTGGATCGATCTGCTGGACCAGAAGGAGGAATCCAGATAGGATTTGAACTCCCCATCTCCATCAGAGTGTTGAAGATCACAGGATCTTTAGCTCTGGCAATCAGATTTGCTGAAATGCCCATCGACATTTCTATCTGATGCTGGTCCTTGGGAAAGTGTTGCCTGGTGTTGAATTCAACTGTGGTATCCCACTGATGTTGGGGAAAGAAGGATGTAAGCATAAAGCTTATTTTGGTTGAATGTCTCAGGCTGCTCCTTTTCACTTCGATTCCAGGAGAGTTGCCTTTCACAGGTACAATCATCTTAGCTTCCTTTGCTAAGAGATCGTATAAGATCCTGCTCCAGTTGACAGGTAGATTGAGAACCACTGCTGCTAATATCTTGAACTTTTCAGGAGTCACCTGGTCATAAGACCCGTTGTGGTTAAGGAAAATTCACTGTACGAATTCAAACAATATCCTGAATTCTGGCGCGAGAAGTGAGCGTACAAACATCCTGTTTGTGTAGTGGATAGGAACTATCATCACCATCTCCACAGCCTCTTGCAGCTGTTCTGCAGTGATTTCACCCAGTTCTAAGCCCTCATCCTTGACCTTATAAGCAGCGTTGATAAGGTTGATAACATTGTAGGGAGTGTTGCTGACCGTATTCCCTTTGCTCACCCTGATGGTGGCCTCATCTCTACCTTTCTCTCCCTGCCATGAGAGGTAGAAGGCTGCAACATCCTTAGGAAGGAAGTGCGTGGGGTAGGAAGTGATAATATTGTAGAAACCTACATAGAACACAGTAGTATATATGTGAACACTATTCTTCCATCAGTGAAGTATATGTGCCACAAAGTTAATTTATCCAGTTTTAACAATTAAAATCACAAAGATCACAGAGAGAAGTATGTGTAAAGAAGCAGTTTGTCCAAAAGTAATTTTGAAAGATAATGAAGAACAAACAGAGTTTACGACAGATAAGGATAGAAGCGAGAAACCTTTGCATTGACGAACCAGATCAAATGCCTTATCCAGTTTATGAAACCCGAAGGTATCAAGAACCGCGAAAAGGTCTTGGTGAATATAAGGTTTCAGAAAACTTGCTTGCTCGAGGAAAATGGAAGATTTTGGTGCCATTTTTGGTAAAGAATAGAGTTTTGCGAAGGAAGAGAGAAATTTGGAAGAGCAGGAAATTGTCTAAGTGTTTCGAGAAATATGAAAGCGTAAGTGATACACGAAACGCCTTATCAGTTTATATACACGAAAGAGAAGATAAGAGGAGTAAAGATTTTCAGAAATCCTTCCCTTTTTCAGCTTTCCCGCCTTTCCATATACTAGGTTTTCAACCCATAGTCGTTTCTCTTGAACGTGTGATGCACGCGCTATAAATGAACGGCTGTGATATGGCGCGTTATCTTTATTGCAGGCTTTTGTCTTCCTTTTTCTTGATTTGGTATATATATTCTCGATCACGTCTCCCAATTACTGTAAGTAATCATCACAAAATAAAAGATTTTGATATCTAATGTCAGAAAAATAGATTGTTGGTCGCCGTATATAGTTGACCTTTCCCCCTTAACCAAGTAATATAATAATTAATAGAAATATTAATTCCATATCTACGTGGCATTAGGTAGTCTGGTAGAGGTCAATTTCCTTTCTGGTAACTACTCTCTGGTTGAAGCTCTTCTGGTTCAACTTTCTGTTAAAGTTGACTAGCTTCACTTTGAGACTTGCTGGTTTGAGACTCTCTGGTTTTGAGACTCTCTGGTTTAGCAGTCTGTCTCTGATCAATCTAGTTACTTTCTTTTAGTAATTCCCGGTTGGAATCTGTATTAACGTGTGTATTAGTGATCTGGTGTAAGTTCCCTGTTGGAATTTCTAGTGATCTAGATCTTATTATTCTGGACCATGATGATCTGGTTTTGATTCCATGTTGGGAGGTAGAGATTGATCTGGTTTATGTCAATCTGTTCTTATCTTCAAGATTCAATAAACCAAGTTTTCCACAGAGCATCTTAAATCTTTCTTCTGGTAATGCCTTAGTGAGAATATCTGCTCTCTGAATCTCAGTGTGTATCTTCTCAATCTGTACATGTTTTCTCTCAACATGATCTCTTATAAAATGATGTCGTACATCCACATGTTTGCATCTGGTATGCAGAACAGGATTCTGTGTGATTGCTATAGCACTTGAGCTGTCACAGAAAATTGGTATTTCCTTGACATCAATCTCATAGTCTTTAAGCTGTTGTCTTAACCATAGTATTTGAGCACAACAACTTCCAGCTGCCATATATTCTGCTTCTGTAGTTGAAGTGGCAACCGATGTCTGTTTCTTTGAGAACCAAGAAATAAGTTTATTTCCCAGAAACTGACATGTACCAGATGTTGACTTTCTGTCCAGTTTGCATCCAGCGTAATCTGAGTCAGTATATCCAGTTAGTTCAAAGTTGTCTTCACATGGATACCATAATCCTATATGGGCTGTTCCCTTAAGGTATCTTAGTATCTTCTTGGCTGCTTCCATGTGAGATTCTTTGGGATTTGCTTGATATCTTGCACATACACCTACTGCAAAGGTAATGTCCGGTCGACTTGCAGTTAGGTAGAGTAGTGATCCTATGATCCCTCTGTATTGTGTAACATTAGCTGGTTTTCCTTCGGGATCTGGTCCGATTTTCCCATTGGTCTGCATTGGGATTTTCACTGTATTACTGTCTTTTAATCCAAATTTGGCTAGCAGATCGTTGATGTATTTTGTCTGATTAATAAAGATACCATCTGGTAGCTGCTTGACCTGCAAACCTAAAAAGAAACTCATTTCTCCCATCATGGACATTTGATACTTATTTTTCATAAGTTCAGCAAATTTGTCACACAGATAGGTAGATTGAGATCCAAAGATAATATCATCTACATAGATCTGGACTAAGAGAATGTTTTCTTTCACTTTGATGATGAACAAAGTCTTGTCAACAGATCCTCTTCTAAATCCAGATTCTAGTAGAAAAGTTGATAAGGTCTCATACCAAGCTCTGGGGGCTTGTTTTAGACCATAGACTGCCTTAGCGAGTCTGTATACTTTCTGATCTGGATCTGCTTCTTCAAATCCAGGTGGCTGTTCCACATATACTTCTTCTTCAAGAATACCATTGAGGAAGGCACTTTTGACATCCATCTGGTATACCTTGAACCGTTTGTGAGCAGCATATGCTAGAAATAGCCTTATTGCTTCTAATCTGGCTACTGGTGCAAATGTTTCATCAAAATCAATGCCTTCTTGTTGATTATAGCCTTTGGCTACCAATCTGGCTTTGTTTCTGACTACTTCACCATTCTCATCCCGTTTGTTTTTGAACACCCACTTTACACCTATTACGCCTTGGTGTTTGGGTCTGTCCACGAGATACCAGACTTCATTTCTTTTGAACTCATTGAGTTCTTCTTGCATTGCTGTTATCCAATCTGCATCTTGAAGCGCTTCATAAGCATTAGAAGGCTCCATGCGAGAGAGGTAACAGCTCAACAGCGCACTTTCTCCATGCATTCTTCTGGTCTTCACACGATCTGATGGGTTCCCAACGATCTGTTCTGGTGGATGATCTTGTATCCATCTTCTTCTCCTGGTCATTTCTTCATCAGATAACTCAGGATCAGGTTGATCTGTTGGTTCCTCAAATTCAGGGTGTTCTGTTGATGTAGCATGAAAAGGATTCTCATCTGGATTTTCGTCTGGATGTTGATCATCATTTGTAGTAATTGTATTATTGACTTCTGTTGATGATCTGTTCTCATCCAGGTTAGGTAGCAATATTCCCCCTTGCTGTATGATCTCCTCAGCAACAGGTTGAGTGATAACTTCTTCATCCTCACTCCTAGAATTCCAGAAAAGAACATCTTCTAGTAATAGATCATTCATCCTTCTGGTTGTCACCTGATTGTCTGTCTGCTTTTCATCTGGTGATCTGTACTCAATAATAGACTCATCAAAAACAACATGAGGAGTTACTTCCACAATATGTGAATTCTTATTGTAAACTCGATAAGCTTTACTGACATCAGAGTATCCTAAGAATATTCCAGGGTCAGTTTTGCTATCAAAAGTTTTCAACTGAGATTTCCCATTATTGTGTATGTAACATAAACAGCCAAAAGTTCTAAAATAGGAAATCTTAGGCTTTCTGTTGTTCCATATGAAAGTCTTTTCATGTCTGAGTGTGATGGATGATCTGTTTTGCGTATAACAGGCAGTGTAGATGGCTTCTGCCCAGAATTTCTTTGGTAGATTGGTCGAGTTGAGCATTGTGCGTGCTGCTTCTTTGAGTGATCTGTTTCTTCTTTCCACAACTCCATTCTGTTGAGGAGTTCGAGCAGATGATGTCTGATGAGTGATTCCCATCCTGTTGCAGTATGCTTCAATCTTCTGGTTGAGAAATTCTGTTCCTCGATCTGTTCTGATAGAGGTTATACTCATCTCTTTCTGTTTAGTGATCTTGTGTAGAAAATCAGGGAGCTTGTCTAGAGTCTCTTTCTTTTTCAATAGAAAGATGACCCAAGTGAATCTTGAGTAATCATCTATAATTACTAATGTGTACTTTCTCCCATTGATGCTTAGTGGTTTGACTGGTCCAAACAAATCAAGATGTAACAGCTCTAATATCCTTGATGTAGAGTGAACTGTTTTCCTTGTAAAAGATTATCTGGTTTGCTTTCCAGCTTGACAAGCATCACATATGTGGTCTTTATCATACACCTGATCTGGTAGTCCTTCTACTAACTTTTCCTTGGCAATCCTGTTGATTGATTTGAAATTAAGATGACTTAATCTTTTATGCCATAACCAGCTTGTTTCTGATACAGTCTTAGTGACTAAGCAGGTCTCGATCTGGTTTGTCCACTGGACAATATATAACCTATCCTGCAGTTTACCGGTAAGGAGTATTTCATCTCCTTCCTTGTTCTTCACCAGACAGTTGTTAGTATCAAAAACAATCTGATTACCATTAGCACAAAACTGACTTACAGAAAACAGATTGTGACTAAGACCCTCAACATATGATACATTAGTGATAGTGGTCTTGCCAACTCTGATGTTTCCATACCCTCTGGTATATCCTTTTGAATTACATCCAAAAGTGACCTGGGGGCCTGGTTTCTCTATGTAATCTGATAGCAGATTCTTATCACACGTCATGTGTTTTGAGCAACCGCTATCTATAATCCAGATAGTTCCTTTTGCTATCTTACTCCTTCTTGCAGTTCTTTGATCCTCAACTTCATCTAGACCGTTGTCCAAGCCTACATAGCATTCATTCCAGCTTTCTTCGTCGTCAGCAATGAAGGCCTCATCATTTTCTGATGAACTGTCTGAGAAATGACTTGAGCTGCTTGAGTTCTGTTCAGCTATCATGGCTTTGCGCTCATTTTTAAGCTTTCGATCTCTTTTAGCTCTTAGTTCTTCTCTTTGGCTTCTGGACAGATTAGGACAATCTGTTTTGAAGTGACCTGTTCTGCCACATTCAAAACAAGTGTAATCTGTAGAGCTAGAGGTCTTTGTTGTTTTAGTAGTCTGCTGTTTAGATTCATTTTTGTCATCAGATCGATCATTATCATACTTCCTGTTGAAGTTCCTTCTGTTATCCTTGTAGAAGCGTCTGTATTTCTTCGATCTGGTTTCCATCTTGTCCATCCGTTTAGCAATCATAGCAAACTCTTTTAAGAGCTTGTCATAGCCTTTCTCTTCATCTGGAGTAACAGACTCAGAAGAATCATCTGGGTTGCTCTTCGCTTTGAAGGCTACCTCTTTATCTTTCTTTGAGCTGCTTTCTGCCTTTTTGGACAGATGATCTGGTCCTCGAATTCTTTGAATGTCACATTCATGACCTTCGAGATGATCAAATAAGGCTTCAGTAGACAGATCATTGAAGTCTGCTCTTAGAGGTTGCATTGCTGCATAGATCTCCCAGCTTGGTGGAAGTGCTCTAAGTACTTTCATGTTCTTCTCCCTTTGAGTATATTTGTTCTTTTTGAACGCAGATATTTCTAGGAGAATTCCAGTGAATCTCATCTTCATCTGTTCTATTGTCTCGCCTGGTTTCATCTTGAATTCATCGTATTTGTTGCAGGCTAGAGACAGCTTGTTCTCGATCATCACTTCAGATCCTAGGGCTAGGTCTCTCAAGGCTTCCCACATCTCTTTGGCAGTATCCAGGTCTTGGATTTTGGCCAGATGTATGCCTTTGACCGTGCTGGAGATGATCCCTTTGGCAAAATCATCGAGATTTGCCTCTCTCCTTTCTTCAGATGTATATTTTCTGGGATCCTTTAGAACAGTTTCTTTAACTGCTCCTGTATCTGTGATACGGGTAGTCTCTTCGGTGATTGCCAATGGCCCTTCTTCGATTACTTTCCACATCAAGCAGTGATGGGCTTTGAGGCACATTTTGAGTCTGAAGCTCCATTCTCTATATCCTTGGATAGAGAATTCTTCGCAAGCCCTGATAACGGATGACTCCATAACAGATAGAATGCACGTGAATGAAAAAGGTTTTTCTAGATCTATTCAAGTAGACCACGCAGGTTTTTAACCCTGTGAAACAAAACAATGGTCAGTTTGAACCACGGCTCTGATACCACTTGTTGGTCCCGAAAGAGCAAGGTTTGGTGTATGGGGGGGGAATACACCAAATACTAACTTTTCAGTTTTACTTGTCAATTTGTAAGAGAGCTCAAGCTATTCTGTATAAGAGATTGCTTGGGATGACTCACCAGATCGATATGCAGATCAGTAGCTGGTTAAGTCCAAACAGATTACTCTCTAAGTGTAAACGCTTAACA
>JAPKLX010002091.1:0-15410 GCA_026898415.1 Leonotis leonurus
TTTTTTGGTCCTTACAAGATTCTGGAAAAAATAGGTATGGTTGCCTATTGATTGGATCTACCTGAGGGATCTAAGATTCACCCTGTGTTTCATGTATCTATGCTAAAAGGGCAAGTTGGGAGAAAGGTTATACCTTCACAGTCCTTAGCCTTGGTGAACGAAGAAGGTGTGATGCTTGTCCAACCGCTGAAAATTGTTGAGCGCCATCAGGTCCTGGAAAAAGGAAAAGTAAAGATTCAAGGCAGATTGTTTTGGGGAGAAGAAGATTGGCAGATCAAAGGCTGGGAAGACTTATCTTTAATCGCGAAACGGTTTCTCATCTTGATCCTTGTGGACAAGGATCTCTTAATCCGGTGGGCATTGTCATGAGCTCGGTCGTGGCAAAGGAAGAGTTGGGGTTATCTCCAGTGGATGAGAGGAGAAAGGTGAATGAGGAGGCTAGGGTTTTGTGTGTTCGTGAACTGGAAGTGGGAGATGGAGAGTTATGTCTGAAAGGAAAGGAAAATATGTTTGACTCATCCGATGGTGGAGATCTGTTCCAGAATTAAATCACAGTCATACACTTATTGAGAGTGTTTCATCTTCAGTATTTGCATATTTTCCCTAAAGACTTTTAGTCTATTTCATTTCAGTACCCTAGTTTACCTTATTTACTTTTAAACCTTGTGGTCCCAAGTTGGGTTGTTAAATGCCAATTTTGGCAGGGAATGGAATTAGTAGAAATTAGTATAATTCTCTATCTCTCTCTCTCAATTATTTCCTCATCCAATTCTTCTTCTTCACGAAAGTTACAAAAAAATTACAAATAATATTTGTTACATCAATGTTAAACCCAGATCATAACACTTGGTAATCAGAGCTGGTTCTTCCTTGGATATGGTGGAGGCCACTCTTTTCAAACAGAAGCATTAAAATGGGATGCTACTGAGGCTAAATTACAAGATTTTATCCTTGGTGTTTCATCTAAGGTGGAGGACTCCATTGGTGGCATTACATCCAGGGTTAATGAGCAACGATTGGAGATTATGTGTAAGTTAGACCATGTCACCAATAGTCTGGCAGCTCTACAATTGCAGTTCATGAACTCTGAGAAGGGTAAGGGACAGTTGGGTAGTGAATCAATTTTGGGGGACCCAAGTAGTGAAATACAGTGGGGTTTATTTCTCAAACTCAAGAAACTATCTAATCAAAGCAGACCCAGGAACATAATGTTCAGGTAGTCCATACTTCCCTTCATAGGGTAGACTTTCCTAGGTTTGATGGATCTAATTTTAGGGTTTGGGTCTTGAGGTGTAATTCATATTTCAAATTAGTCCCTATGGCTTCAGATTCTCACAATGTTAGTCTTGCATCTATACACTTTGATGGCAAGGCTGCTCTATGGTACCAGAATTTTGTTCAGAGGAAGATTGATCTTTTTTTGACTCAATTCATTGAGGTGTTGAGTGCTAGATTGGAGGAAATGAAGGAAACTAAGATTATTTTAGTAAACTTAAGCAATATGGTTCATATGCTGATTATGTGGATAAATTTGAAGAACTTAAGGCTTGTATGATATTGGTTAATAGTGAGAGTTTTTCTGAAAAGTACTTTGTGGCTAGTTTCATCAGTGGATATATTTCCAACACTTCAGTCATCTGTAGTTATGTTTGAACCTAAAACCTTAGATCATGCAATTGAATTGGGGAAGAAACAAGTGTTATCACTAGAAGCATTATCTAAAAGGTTCAAAAATGCTCAAAGAAATTTTAATTACCCCACAAATTTTGGAAAGAAACCTGACAGTAGTAACTCATCTACTCCTAAATCTCCTGCCAATGGTAGTAGATCACCACTAAAGGTGTTAACCCCCTCAGAAATGGCTGCTAGAAGGGAAAAAGGGCTCTGTTATAACTGTGATGAGCCTTACACATTTGGCCATAAATGCAAAAAGAAGATTTCCTACATGGTCATGGCTGAGGAAGATGATTGGGATTGTAGTTTCAGTCCTAATGATGGTGAGGGTGGCATAGTTGAAGGAGGATTAGTGGGTATGGAAGAAGTGCAGATTACACTTAATGCATTTGCAGGGGAGATGAGAATTACTACTATGAGCGTGTTAGGAGAGTATGGTCAACAGAGGTTGAACATTCTCATTGATACTGGGAGTACACTTAGCTTCATTCAAGCCACTACTGCTAAAAGGTTAAGGTGTCCTCTTACTCCTATTAATCCATTATTAGTTAGGGTGGCTAATGGACAGAGGCTTGTAAGTGCTAAACAAGTTGATGCTTTCTGTTGGAAGATGCAAGGGAATGAATTCTCTTATCCACTTAGTGTATTGGAAAATGATGGTTGTGATCTGATTTTGGGAGTGATTGGTTGAAGTCATGCACTCCTATTGAGTTGGACTATGACAATATGACTTTTACAGTCACAGTGCTGGCAAGAGGGTTAAGATTCAGGCATTGACAACAAATATTGGCCGTTGTGCAATGTCAGGAGTTGAGCTATTTCAGTTGTTACATGCTGGGTCACCTAAGGAAGTTGAAGGAATATATTTGGTTTCACCTGAAATCAATAAGAGAGCTGATAAGGATGATATACAGGAACTACTGTTGAAATATCAAGTAGTGTTTAAGGAACCTACAAGTCTACCACCAGGGAGGGGTGTGGAGCATCAAATTATTCTCAAGCCTGGGAGTGTTCCTAAGCTGCAATTTCCGTATAGAACTTCACACACTCATAAGGAAGAAATTGAGAAGATTGTCAAGGAGCAACTTGAGGCTGGAATTATCCATGATGGCAAGAGTCATTTTGCATCACCAGTGATATTGGTGAGGAAGGAGGATGGTACCTGGAGGATGTGTGTGGACTACATGTACTTAAATGAACTGACCGTTAAGCATAATTATCATATTCCCATTATAGATGAATTGTTGGATGAGTTAGAGGGGCAAGGTATTTTTCAAAAGTTGACTTGTGGTCACGCTATTTTCAAATTCTGAAGAAACCTGAGCATAAGTATTTGATTGCTTTTAGGACTCATAATGGCCATTATGAGTTCCTTGTTATGCCATTTGGCTTGTGTAATGCCCCTGCCACCTTCCAATCATTTATGAATAAGGTGTTTAGGGATTATCTCAGGAAGTTTGTTCTAGTTTTCTTTGATGATATTCTGGTCTATAGTTCAAGTTGGGAGGATCATATCAAACATTTAGAAATTGTGCTGCAGATTCTGAAGAAGAATCAGTTATTTGCTAAGAAGAGCAAATGTGATTTTGGGCAGAAACAAATTCAATATTTAGGGCATGTGATTTCACAAAAGGGAGTTGCAACTGATCCTAGTAAGATTGCTAGCATGGTGGGTTGGCCTATCCCTAATAGTGTTAAACAACTTACGGGATTTCTTGGTCTCACTGGTTATTACAGGAGATTCATTAAGAGATATGGTGAAATCAGCAGGCCCCTGACAAATTTACTTAAAAAAGATGGGTTTAATTGGAACAAGGAAACTGATATGGCCTTTCAAAGATTGAAGGATACTATGGTAATTGCCCCTGTGTTGGCACTACCAAATTTTGAAAAACAATTTGTTCTAGAAAGTAATGCAAGCGGTAGAGGAATTGGGGTAGTGCTCATGTAAGAGGGGAAGCCTATTGCTTATCTAAGCAACGCTTTATGCCCTAAGAACTAGGCTTTTTCCATTTATGAAAAAGAGTTCCTAGCCGTGTTGATGGCTATAGAAAATTGGAAACATTATTTACAAGGAAGAAGATTTATTATTAAAACTGATCAGCAGGCACTAATGTATTTGTTGGATCAGAAGATGGTCACACCCATGCAACACAAGTGGATCACTAAGCTTCTTGGATTTGACTATGAAATTAATTATAAGAAAGGAAAGGAGAATATAGCCGTTGATGCATTATCTAGGAAGGAAGAAGGTGAATGGTTATGGAGTGCTATAACCACAATTGTGCCACTGTGGAGTAAGCAAGTACTACACAGTTTCAATGGAGATGCTTTCATAGAGAAGATTATTAAAGGAAAATTTGTTGATACTACTGAGTATCAAGATTTCTAGTTAATTAAAGGGTTGTTGAGGTTCAAGAATAGGGTGGTTGTGGGTGTTGAAGGTGGAGTTAGGAAATTACTCATGGAGGAATTTCATCATACTCCTTATGGTGGTCATTCTGGGGTCAATGGTACTTAACAAAGGATTAAAAGGGTCTTTTCCTGGCCTTATATGGAAAGGGATATTATTACTTGGGTTAAATATTGTGAGGTGTGTGCTCAGAATAAGTCAAGTTCAAGGTTATATCCTGGATTACTACAACCATTGCCTATTCCAGAACAAGCTTGGACACACATATCTATGGATTTTATTGAGGGATTGCCTAGTTCTTGGGGTAAGAATGTTATTTGCGTAATTGTTGACAGGTTTACTAAGTACTCACACTTCATTGCTGTCTCACACCCTTACACTGCTCAACCATTGGCCAAGTATTACCTAGATATTATCTACAAATTGCATTGCCTACGATCAACATAGTATTTGATAGAAACAAGGTGTTCACCAGTAAGTTTTGGCAGGAACTTTTCAACTTGTTGGGGAGTACGTTGAATTTGAGTTCAACTTACCATCCTCAAACTGATGGGCAAACTGAGAGGGTCAATCAGTGTTTGGAACAATATTTGAGATGCTTAGTGCACTCAAATCCAAAGCAATGGTTGAAATGGTTGTCATTGGTTTGGCACTGGTATAACACCAACTATCATACCAGTCTCAAAATGACACCATTTCAAGCTTTGTATGGGTATTTGCCTCCTACTCATACTATCTTAGCTTATGTGGGTAGTGACAATATGGAACTTAAGGAGTTATTACAACAGAGATAACAAATGACAGAGCAAATCAAGTAAAACTTAAAGATTGCTCATGACCGTATGAAATTCTACGCTGTTAGAAATAAGAAGGAAAGGAATTCCGAGGTGGGGGATATGGTTTATCTCAAGCTGCAGGCTTTTAGCCAGAACTCGGTACATTTACGAAGAAATCTCAAGTTAGCTTCAAGGTTTTTTGGTCCTTACAAGATTCTGGAAAAAATAGGTATGGTTGCCTAAAAACAATTCACGACCAATTGATCCTAATGTTGATCCATGGTTGGAACAAGTAAAAAAGATCCAGCAAACGAATAGAGGATTAGAGGCCCAAGTCATCAGCGTGCAAGGCCGTTGTTGTTTATCTCGTTATTCTGTTGGCAGAAAAGTTTGCAAAACAGCTAAAGATATGAAGCAGATTCGGGAGGATGGCCGTGATATTAAGGTCGTGACCCATGATCGCCCAGCTCCCGCCTCAATGGTGCCAGGAAGGGCCATGCGTAAGTTTGAATCGAGAACAGCAATTGAAGAAGATATCATGGCAGCATTGAGAGAAGGACAAGTAAAGATAGTGGGGATATGTGGGATGGGAGGCTTTGGAAAGACCACTCTGGCTAAGAATGTCATGGATAGAGTTAGAGAGGAGAAGCTGTTTGATATATGTGTGATGGTAACTATCAGTCAGCGTATTGAGAAGGACAAAATCCAAGGTGAGATTGCTGAAAATTTGGGTTTGAAATTGGAGGAGAATTTTTTATCTGCTAGAGCCAATGTACTACGTAGCAGATTAACCAACGGGGAAAGAATCCTTATAGTTGTCCATGATATCTGGCAATATCTCAACTTAGAGGAATTAGGAATAGAAGGATGCTATATTCTTTTGACTTCTCGAAACAGGCATGTTCTCTCGAGAATGGATGCTAAACTGATTTGTCAAATGGAAACCTTAAGAGAAGAAGAAGCATTGTCTTTCTTCCAAGAAAAGCTCGGGTTTCGTGAGGATGATCAAAATTGTAGTTTGAGGTTAGCAGAGATTGCAAAAGAGTGCAAATGCTTGCCACTTGCCCTGGAATGTGTTGCTGGACTGCTGAAAGATCAGCAAAGTGATATACAACAGTTGAAAAATGCCAACCCCGAAGATTTGCCAGAAGTTCTTGAAGACGATTACACTCCCCTGCAATTAAGTTACGATCACTTGCCCAACGAGAATTTCAAATCCATATTCTTGATGTGTTGCCTTTTACCTGAAGATGACGATATTCCGCTCGAGGATTTGACTGCTTATGCTATGGGGTTACACATGTTTGAAGGATTTAGTGATTTGGAGCAAACAAGAAACAGAACATACTCAATCGTTCATGATCTCAAAACTCGTTTCTTGTTGTTGGAAGGTCGGAATAAACTGTATGTCAAAATGCATGATGTTAATCGAGATGTAGCCATTTACATTGCTTCGAAGGAGAAACATTTTATTAAATGCAGTGATAGTTCCACTTGGATGTCTCCTTATTTGGGGCAAAGAAATGAGCTTTCTAAGGGGTCGCCTTTTCCAAATCTTCGTCTCTTATTGGTTGATAGTTCAGAAGATGAGGAATTGCTAGACAGACCCATTTCTTTTGAAGGAATGAATGAGCTCAATGTGTTGTCCCTCAGAAATAATGATTCATTGAGTTCAATACCACAATTCCAAACAAATCTTCGAACATTGATTTTCGAAACTTGTGCCGTGGAGAGCATGTATGGTGTCGGGGGCCAGTAAATCTTGAAATTCTCATCTTTCGTAAATGTCGCAACATTAAGGAGTTGCCGTTGGAGATGGAAAGACTAAAGCGCCTGAGGTTGTTAGGAATTTTTGATTGTCCAGCTCTAAGAAAAATAAGGAAAGGAGTGCTATCAAGTCTAAGAAAATTAGAGGAGCTGGAGATAGTTAAGAGCTTTAAAGAATGGGAAGTTGAGGATAATGCGTGTTTGAGTGAACTAGAGTGTCTCTCCAATCTCAGGTGCTTGAAGATTGAAGTGAAGGATTATAATTTAGCAGCCCAACAGATTAGTCTGTCGCCAAAGATAAAGAAATACCACATTAAAGTTGGTGATGTTCCATCTTATCGATGGAAGTTTGAGAAAGTAATGAATCTACACATTCCAGTAGATATAACGTTGGGGAAATGGATTCTCGAATATGTGGCAAATGCAGAATTTTTGTATTTAGAAGGCAATGGTTCAAATTGTTTGGATCTGGGAAAAGCTCAAGATATAATTAGGCATTTGGAGTTAGAAACGTGCTCAACAATATCATCAATTGTTTTCCCTCATCGTTTGGAGAGTATATATTTACGGACATATCTGATATTGATGCTCCAAATTCAGTTTACACCAACCTTTCTTCCGTTGTTATCAGAGGCTGTGATAGACTACAGAATCTATTTCCACTATCAACAGCGAAGGATTGCTTTCCACAACTAGAAAATCTTCAAATCTCAGAGTGCGATAGACTACAGAATCTATTTCCAGTATCAACAACGAAGGATTGCTTTCCACAACTACAACATCTTGAAATCTCACAGTGTGATATGATGGAGAAAGTATTTGTGTATGATGAAAATGAAAAGAACATTGATATTGGACATGGAAGTCAGCATGCCACCGCAATAACAACGTTCCCAAAGTTGAAGACACTTGTACTAGAATATCTTCCAAGGCTCAAAGTTTTCTATCAAGAAATTAAAAGCATCGAATTCCCTCTGCCAACTAAAATAAGAATCAGAGGGTGCCCACAACTTAATGCTAGTTTTGGTGGCGATGATAATTCTTTACAACTACTTTGCAAGGAAAAGGTTTGAAGCAACACTATTTCTCCTATTTTGCATATCATTCAAATTGAGATTTTTTTAGGATGCTATTTTATGAGTGTTTGCAAAATTTAAGGCACTATCTTTCCAGACTTGTAAAATTAGGACTCTATTTTGCGGGCTTGCAAAATTAGAACACCATCTTTACAAACTTGTAAAACTAGAATACTATCTTTATTATTTTATTTTATTTTTACAAATTTAGGCCAAATTTTACAAAATACGGGTCAAATAAATCTTGATCTAAGATTTTCAAACATAAGAGACAGTGAGCAATTTTTGTAAATTTGTAAAAATAATGTTCTACTTTTGGAATTTTATAAGAAAATATCCTAATTTTCCCATTTAAATATTACATCTTCCACATAATTAAGATTTTTGCACCTATTAAATGTATATAGAGTTGGAAGCGCGTAGTTAATGATTTGTTATGTGCATATGTATGTTATCCATCAAAACAAGAATAAAGTTGTCGTGTGATCCAGTTTTAATAATCATAGATATTAATTAATAAAATGAATGAATGATATGGAAGAACCATTTAATTAAATAATTTCTTACCCAATTTAATTATTAATATTTTTTGAATTACGTGCAGGTTTCAATATTTGACAATTACTTGAGGGAAATTGCAGTACCACTCAGTACCCAAATACTCATTGGCTCATTCACTCAACTTGAATATTTAACTATACAAGATTTAGGAAACTTGAAGAGCTTATTTTCGTTTTCAATGGCTAAAAATCTTGATAGGCTAAAAAGGCTGACTATTGAAAGGTGCACAGAGATGGTACAAATGATTGAAGAGTGTTTGTATGAAAAAGAATTGTTTTTTCCGCATTTGGAATGGTTAAAACTCGATGGCCTACCCAAGTTGAAGAGTTTTTGCAACTGGAGATGTGTTCTCAATGAAGACGAAAATTATGGAAAGAAAATTACTTGTGGCCATATGGCTTTCCCAAGATTGAATTTCATGTTTCTGAGAGATCTTCCAGAGCTTATAAATTTATATGAAGGTTTTGAAAGCACTGATATGCCCCTCCTAACTAAACTGTATTTAATCAGATGCCCAAAGTTGGAAGGTCATTTTTCTACCTTGACTTCAGGAGAAACCAACAAACAGGTATATTAATTAAGACTATTATTCATGTAAGTCATCCATATTTTTATGTGAAAATACACAAAATTGTCCATTCTCATGTGGACAATATCTATTATGCTCATCTCCTCAAAATGTTTCAAAATTGCCCAAATTGAAGGAGAATTGTCCATTATACCCCTTATCCCTTCATCCAAACCAATAATTTAATCATATACTTAAATTAATTATTTTCCTAATTAATCACAAATGAATTAAATAACTAGATGATTGGTGTAAAAATTGCTCGAAAATATCTTTTTTAATTGCTTATTTTGATAGGATTTCGTGCATTATTTTACATTAAATAACTAATTGTGATCAATAATGAGAAGGGTATGTGTTTTGTAAATTTTGCAGGAAATTCTAGATTTATCTTGAAATAAAGAAAGTTGAAGAAATTTAGCAAAATTGCTTGTGTCTGTCTTCCTTTAGCCCATCTGTTTTGTCCACTGTTGGCAGCTGTGAAAAAGGCTAGTCACACACTCATTGTGCCAACTGGAAAATACGGAAAAGGAAACATCTCCACTGATACCATTTCAAAACACCGTTCACAGCCTGTACAACTCCAAATCCAACACCACATCTTCAATTGCTGCACATCCGTCATTTCCGCCGTGAGATTTCAATTCCGTCGAAGCCCAGCAGCCATTCGCATCTCCAGAAACCGCCAGAGCCCCGCCTCAGTTCGCCACTCTGCCTGATTGAAGCCAGCGCGTCACCAAATCGCGCACACCCAGCCGCCCTACTGCTCCTCACCACACTGCTCACAAACGCCAACACAAGCACTCCACAGCTGCTAACCTTCATCGGCCGATTCGACAACCGCCTGCAAGCAAACCAACACTGCTCACAATCCAGCGCACCGCCTCAACCACCTACTTCGCCGGAGATGCGCCTGCTTCTGAAATTCCTCCGTCGCCGACCCGAGTCGACACCTACAGCTGTTACCAACAGCTTCTCAGCACTGCAAAACACACGCCATTGTCTACCTCTCATCGGACCTTCAGCCGGATATTATGGCCGCTGCTCAGGCCACCGTTCGCAGACACACAGCTGTCGCCCTTCGATTTCGCCGAATAGCACACCTGCCCGCCGCAATTTCAGATCAGAACCGTCGCTCAAATCCTCAGCCGCGATCTCTGTTCGTCGCAAAACCACAACAGCATCGCAACCAGCGCGACACCACCGCCTGAAACCCGACGCTCCAGCCGCCTCTGTTCCGCATCACAACCGCCGGCGACTCAAGCCCGTCGCACAATCAATCGAAGACGCAGCACATCTCTGCCTCGCGCCGCTCTTCTCTGCCAAACGCCGCCTCATCGCCGGGAAGTTTCGCCGATTTGAAGGAAACCGCCCCTGTCCTCTCTTTGCCGGTAATTTAGATACAAGATATGTGCCCAGTTTTTATTTGTTTTCTTTCAAAGCCTAATAGAAAGGTTTGGACTATATACCCCTCCAATATTATAAGATACACTTATTTTGCTATTTTTTTAATAAAAAAATTATTTTAATATTATCTCTTTCAACTCATCAATTCCACTTTTTTTTCTTTCCCCTTTTTCTAACTGCACTTCAATTTTTCTAAATCTTATTATCAATCTTTAAATCCGTACAATAATTTTACGGTCCAAAAAAATATTTTTTTTATTCTGTAATATTAAATAATGAATTGATGGAAGGCAGAGAATCCACTACTCACCACAAACTTATGCCTGCAACAGTAATCTACCGCCATAGCCATAGCAATCACTACAACCAGCGCTAGAATCCGACTCTCATCGCCCAGATCGAAGCTCAGCCGGCGTTCGCTTCTCACACGCCGGAACTCACAGCTTAACCGTCCGCCGCCGCAACTGACAAATAAAAATATATTTATTTAACAATTATTATTTTTATAGATGTATTAAAATTAATGTATATTTACTTTAATTTTTTTTTATAAAAATAGGTAAAATAGATATTTAATATATTAGTTAATTTTTTTTATAAAAATAAATAAAATAGATATTTAATAATGTATTTAGGTGTATCTCATAAAATTGGAGGGGTATATAGTCGGGCCCTAATAGAAAATTAGAGGAAATATTTAGGCCCATTGCAATTTATTTTGTCAAATGAGTTAAGGCCCAATTTGATGAGAGGAGACACATACTTGTTCGCACAACAGATTAAAGAATAGGAGGGGATTAGTCATTATTTAGCCAGAAGTTTATATTCGTAGGAGAGAACAGAGACGGAATTATTATTTTTTTCTTTTATGTTTTTCGGCCTTCAGCAGATTATTAGAGAATTAGGGTTTTTATTTTGGAGACGAGATTTCATTCCTGTTCTTTGTGGATTTCTTCAATTTCGGTAATATCATTTATATATTTTTCCTTTTTAATTTCTGAAATTCTTTATCTTGCAATGAATTATTTGATGTGTTTAATTCAGTTTATTTTCTTGTTTAATTCAGTTATGTTCTAATTAATTTATGTTCTAATTATGTGATTTAGGATTAAGTACCCCTATTAGGATTAGATCAATTAGGGTCCAGCAGGAGTTAATTATATGTCATGAATTGAACTGTGAGATAATTGTTAGGGATTTTAGTTGTTCATAAATTGAATTTCTTGCATGATTAAGACCATTAGGTGCTAGGAATTAATTTATGCAATTATGTGATTTCTAATTAAGAGTCTTGTTAATTGGGCTAATGTTTGGACCAATCGTGTCAATTAGATGAGGACGATGGCATGAGACACTAGTTAATAATTAGTGAGAGCCGAATAAATTAGTTTAAGTACCTTGTTGGAAAGAATTAAATTATTCCACACCCTAGGATTTTAATTTGTCTTAAAGGCGAGAATGAGGGCTCTAGATGCACTTTTCCCGACTCGTCGATAATAGATAACATAGTCTAATCACTTGTCTATGAGTATTAGATTTAATTAAGTGGTGGCTTTTGATACTTCATTGTGAACACTTATTTTGGTCTAGACTAATAGGGGGAAAATAATCTTAATGATCATGTTTAGAGCATAACCTCAATCCTTGCACTTTCATCTTTGGAAGTTAGTTCATTTGTTCTAGAGTTTAATTTCGTTCTTAGTTTATTTTTTTAAATTTTATTTGATTTGCACGAGTAGTAGATTTTAGGAACAAACGCCGGGCCCCCCCCCCCCCCCCATTTTAGTATAAGTTTTTTTAACAAGATAAACAAACACACACTCCTAATTTGCCTCTTTTGGGTTCGATAAAACTTGGTCGAAATACTTGCTAGTATTGCACGATCCCTTTCTCTTGAGGGTTATGATTTTGTTAATTTGCAAAAACATAGAACAAGTCACTAGGGCTCCTCCCCCAATTCCAAATCGTTTCTTCTCTTCCAGCAAATTGGTTCTTCATCGAAATCTTTTCTTCCCATCCAACGGCGTAGGCCCTTCCGACGACGCCCACCGACGGCAGCCCTTACGACGGGACGACGCGACGCGACGTTGACCGCGGCAGGCCGTCGACGTTCCCCGCCTCCACACCATGCTAGTTCCGCCTCTCTCCACAAGAAAAGTAAATCTTGTATTGATGAGTTTAATATTGAACTCCTCTCGTTTTTAAAAACTATACAGCGAAAGAAATTATTGATGCCAGACCTTTATGTATAATTTTCTGCAATTGATCATGGATTTTATGTTTTGATGTTGGGGAAGAATTTGTTTACAGAAAGAAAGGTGATGAACTGACGAATTAATCCAGTCCTTATATTTTATCAGTTAATTAAGTATGAAATAACAGTTAATTGTTGTTTTATTTTGTAAGTTTCTATTGTGAGAATATAGAATGAAATCCTCTAGGTAAGTGAATACATACAATTAGACACCCACCAAGTGTTTGATAAAATGTCTAAATGAAATAGATATCATTTGCAAACAATTAGGACAAGGTTCTAGCCTTTGATTCTTTGCACATGAAATGCTTGGTCATTATTTACTAACATTCTTCGTTCATGCCCCTTCCGTTTCAGCCCTAGCCGACCCCGCCCATGCCCCTTCCGATTCAGTTGAAGTGAGTCCATTTAACTTTGATTAATCTCGAAAATTTATTAGTTTTTTTTTGAGTTATTATACTAATTATTGCTATGCCTTATATTTTCTTAATACACAATAAATTATATATATAAAGCGATTATGGTTGTATTGTGCTCAGTGCATTGCAAGAAGTAGATAGTATGCTTTGCCCTTTTGGCTTTACGTAGAAAACGCCTTCTCTACTTGATGTATCTCTCATTTATTATTCTGCTTGTAGCTCCTTCCGATTCGGCGAATATGTTCAGGCTTCTGTTTTGTGATAATCGTTTCAGAATGTTTTGTATTTTTGGGATTGCTAACATTTTTTGTAAATGAAAATGGATTCAACAGTGACCGAATATCTAAGTCAAGTGTCCATGATGGCAAAGATGTGTAAATAAGATCTTTCAGTTTTTTTGCTTATTAAGTGCTTTGGTCTAGCATCTTGGTGGCCGAAAGTGTCTACTAGTGTTCTTAACTGCTATGATTGGTGAAATATAGTATCCTAGTTTTGGTCTGCATGATATCTTACACTATTTATTTATTTTTTTCTCCCTTAATTATGGATCTTGTTGTATGCATATAGAACTTGGCATTCATTCTTCACTAATTTCTAGTCTTGTTATATTACATTCTTTCTTGTTCATATTTCTAAAGCAGGACATCAATGATAGAGAAACTAGATAAGTCAATTAACATCAACTTAAGGCTGGACTATTGTGAGGAAAGCAGAATAAATTATTTTCCAGTGTTTTAGATTCAGTGTGATGTTCTGGTTTCCTTTTTCGAAGTACTACGTGTGTAAATGGGCATAACTATTCATACAATCACTAGTATTTCTGTGAGTGACAGTGATTTTATATCATCTACAAGTTTAAATGGCAAAATTAAATACTCGGGCTGATATCGTATTTGTCATTGACACTATTAAAAGATGTCTCAACACTGACAATCTGCGTAGGTTGGAGGATTCCTGTTTCGGTCAATTTATTGGGATAAATAGACTACAATTACAAGGACAACTACTATACCATCTGCTCATCAAACAAGACAACACTGAATCCACCGATGGAATAACTTTTCAGTTTAATGGTACTGAAGTTGTGTTCGGACCCGTCGAGTTTCCTTTTAATTTTGGATGCTATTATTGCACCTCTTTTCCTTTACTATTGTGTAGTGATCTGCTTTACTTGATTCTCGGCTTGCTGAACATGTTGAAAGAATAAACCTTCAATATCCAATGCATTCATTTACAATTTATTTTGTTGAAAACTCATTAAAAAAATGGCCTCCAATAATTTCTTTTGCTGAAAACTCATTAAAAACTTAAACGAATTTTGTTGAATTTTTATTTTTTGGATTCACCAATCGTTCTCTGTTTTGGATTCATTAATGATTTATGTTGATTATAACCTCCAATAGAATCCATCTCATATAACATAATTATTCTCAAAAAAAATTTATAAGTTATCAATTATAGTGAAGTCAATGGTCATTAACTGAAGAACAATAAGTTGGAACATAATTTAATTCACTAATATTTGAAAAGTCTTACTTGAAATTAAAAAACACATTACATAACATGCATACAACATATGCATTTTGATTGAATTAAAAAAACTAAGATAGATAATGATAACATTGAAATCATTTTTCGTATTTCTTAGCAATGGCTTCCATGTTCTTGTTATGTTCCTCCATGAGAGCTTGACCTTTGCTTTTGAATTAGCGAGCCATTCGTGAACTTGCATAACTCCAAAAACACTGAAAAGTTCAAACCTAAGAGGCTCGCCGTTCTCTTTTATTCTACGAGCATATCCATTTTCCTACAAAAAATTTAATTGACACAAGAATAATTATAATGTTGAAATGCATGTATCTATATTAATATTGTCATACCTTGATGAGTGCATCCCGTGTAGCTTCATCAGCTACAAGCAACCCATTTTTTTCCACATATACCTTCACCCCTTTTTGACTCCTCAAATGATCATATTGGGTACACCTTTGAAGAAGAGACTTGAACTTTCTACGTACCTTTTCAGTTGAAAATGGTTTCTGGAACCTAGATACAAGCTCATGAGTTACATACTCTAGTAGGTGACCCTCAAGTTTACATTCAACCAATTTCCTGTTGATATGAGCCATTAAACTACACTACATATTGCTAGTAATGAGATGTAAGTGCAACTGTATATTTGCCTTGAACAATATGAGATAAGGTATTATATATAGACTTAGACATGGTATTCAATTGTGTCAACTCAACAATGCGGTACAATCAACAATACCAACTCTAGGAAAATATTTGTGCCAACTATCACGAGATTTTTCAACCTTGCCTATGAGTTATCAAATCCTAGCTTAAGTCGGACCTAATCTAATCATATCTCATATACAGTGTACTAAAGAATATATTCCAATGCATTGGAATCTACAAAAGCAAAACACCTACTTATACAATAAACACTCAATGAATAAAGTGACTTTCACATAAATAGGTTCTCATGCAGT
>JAPKLX010003952.1:0-10472 GCA_026898415.1 Leonotis leonurus
TTCAAATTCAGAGCCTATATATGTTTGAAGTTTCAAAGTCTGAAAAAAACGCAAGCGCTATACTGCAGAAATATTCTCAAGCATTCTATCTCCAAATCAGACAAAAGCTTCAAACCGTTCGTGATCGCAATCACACCTCGATTCAAGTCTGTCTTATCGAGTGAAGAAGGAGATCTTTACTAGCTAGTAGTTTTCTAGTGGATTAACGTGAAGATAACCTGTTTACAGTAGTTTTTTGTAAGTTGTAAAGGGACACGACCCTTATTCGTGCATAAGTTTCAATAAGGTTTGTAATTGGAACTTGTGGCTCGTTCTCAGCGAGGTTAAATAAGAAGAGTATCCTAGTAGTGGATATCTAATCCAGTTTGGATTAGACCGTGGATGTAGGGGGTTTCCCGAACCACGTAAAAATAACTGTGCCTTTTAAATTCTGCATTTATATTCAGTTGTTTTTATTCTGCATCTATCATACTCATTCAAATCTGCATTCTTAATCTACCTCTAAATACTCGATTAAGTTTTCAAAAGATTTTCTTAATAAGAGCACCGACTAAGTCCACCATTATTCCGCACACAGTACATTGTTGGAAATTAAGTTCACACTTACTTTCAGCTTTGTATATCTCACTTGAGGGATCTTATCTGGATAGAATCTCATTGATTAGATAATCACTTTGTTCTATCAACTTGAGCAATCTGCATTTCAGAAAGCTCACATCTCTCTGATTGAAATAGTCAAGTAAACTGAAAAAGTTTGCATTTGGTGTATTCCCCCCCCATACACCAAACCTTGCTCTTTCGGGACCAACAAGTGGTATCAGAGCAGTGGTTCATACGACCATTGTTTTGTTTCACAAGGTTAATACCTGCGTGGTCTACTTGAATAGATCTAGAAAATCTTTTTCATCATCTGCATCCTATCTGTCATTATGGAATCATCTGTTATAAGGGCATGCGAAGAATTCTCCATCCAAGGTTACAGAGAATGGAGCTTCAGAATCAAGATGTGTCTCAAAGCTCATCACTGCCTGATGTGGAAGGTGATAGAAGAAGGACCTTTGGCCATTACAGAAGAAACCACTCGTATCACTGAGACAGGAGCAGTGAAGGAAACTGTACTGAAAGACCCCAGAAAGTATACTTCTGAAGAAAGAAGAGAAGCAAATCTTGATGATTTTGCTAAAGGAGTTATCTCCAGTACTGTGAAAGGAGTTCATCTGGCCAAGATCCAAGATCTTGATACAGCCAAAGAAATGTGGGAAGCACTAAGAGATCTCAGCCTAGGATCCGAAGCAATGATCGAGAACAAGCTATCCTTAGCATGTAACAAGTTCGATGAATTCAAGATGAAACCTGGAGAAACCATTGAACAAATGAAGAATAGGTTCACTGAAGTGCTACTGGAAGTATCTGCCTTCAAGAAGGATAAGTACACACAGAGAGAGAAGAATCTCAAGATTCTTAGAGCTTTACCACCAAGCTGGGAAATCTATTCAGCTATGCAACCTCTACGTGCTGATTTCAATGATCTGTCTGTAGAAGCACTATTTGATCATCTGGCTGTCCATGAATGTGATATCAGAAGGATACATGGACCAGATCACTCCTCCAGCAAGAAGAATGAAACTAGCACTAAGAAGGAGAAAGAGACTACCTTCAAAGCGAAGTGCAAAACAGATGAATCAACATCATCTACTGCATCAGAAGAAGGAGGATATGATAAGTTACTGAAAGAATTCTCATTGATTGCTAAGAGAATGGACAAGATGGAAGTCAGATCAAGAAAGTATCGAAGGTTCTACAAAGACAACAAGAGTAGATACCAGAAGAACAAAGAAGCAGAACGATCTGATCACAAAACAGAAAGTAGAGGTAATGGTAAAATCACTAATCCTACTGACTATACTTGCTATGGTTGTGGAAGAACAGGACACTTCAAGACAGACTGTCCTGACCTATCCAAAAGCCAGAGAGAAGAACTACGAGCTAAAAGGGACAGAAAGCTAAAAGCTCAACGTAAAGCTATGATAGCAGAAGAAAAAAAAGAAGATGATTCCAGCTCAAGCCATCTATCTGATAGTTCAACAGAAGATGATGAAGCATTCTTTGCTAAAGAAGAAGAAGACTGGGATGAATGCTTTGCAGGACTAGACAACGGTCTAGATAATGTAGAGGACCAGAAGGCTGCAAGAAGAAGCAAGATTGCAAAAGGATCAATCTGGATAATTGATAGTGGCTGTTCAAAACACATGACATGTGACAAGAACCTACTATCAGACTACATAGAGAAACCAGGACCTCATGTCACTTTTGGATGTAATTCAAAAGGATATACCAGAGGATATGGAAACATAAAAGTTGGCAAGACCACCATCTCAAATGTTTCATATGTTGAAGGTCTCAGCCACAATCTGTTTTCTGTAAGTCAGTTCTATGCAAATGGTAATCAAATCATTTTTGACACTAACAACTGCTTGGTGAAGAACAAGGAAGGAGATGAGATACTCCTTACCGGAAAATTGCAGGACAGATTATATATTGTGCAATGGGACAACCAAATAGAGACCTATCTGGTCACTAAGACAGTGTCAGAAACTAGCTGGCTATGGCATAAAAGATTAAGCCATCTCAACTTCAAATCAATCAATAAGATTGCACGAGAGAAACTCGTTGAAGGATTGCCAGAACAAGTCTATGACAAAAGCCACGTTTGTGAAGCATGTCAAGCTGGAAAGCAGACCAGATCATCTTTTTCAAGCAAATCTGCCCAGAGCTCAACCAGAATACTAGAATTACTACATTTAGACTTATTTGGTCCAGTTAAACCATTAAGCATAAATGGTAGGAAATATACTCTAGTCATCATCGATGATTATTCAAGATTTACTTGGGTAATATTCTTGTATAAGAAGAAAGAAACTCTGGAGAAGCTGCCAAATTTTCTCAACAAGATCACCAAGAAAAAGGAAATTTCGGTTACCACCATCAGAACAGATCGTGGAACAGAATTTCTAAACCAGAAAGTTGAGGAATACTGCAACCAGATGGGAATCACTCACCAGACATCTGCTGCTAGAACCCCTCAACAGAATGGAATAGTTGAGAGAAGAAACAGATCATTAAAAGAAGCAGCTCGTACTATGCTCAATGCAACCAGATTGCCAAAGAAATTTTGGGCAGAAGCCATCTATACAGCGTGCTACACCCAGAACAGATCAGCTGTTACCATCAGACATGGGAAGACACCCTACGAGATATGGAACAACAGAAAACCCAGGATTCATTACTTTCGTTCCTTTGGCTGTCTGTGTTACATTCACAATAATGGGAAATCTCAGTTGAAAACCTTTGATAGCAAAGCTGATCCAGGAATATTCTTAGGATATTCTGATGTTAGCAAAGCTTATAGGGTTTTTAACAAGAGGACTCACATTGTGGAAGTAACACCTCATATTGTTTTTGATGAATCTGTTATTAGTGACAGAGACCTAGACGTTGATCAAACACAAGACCAGAACAAGAACCAGAAAGCAAAAGGGATTCTGTTAGAAGATATTCTAATCTGGAATACATCAGAAGAGAATGAAATTGAAGTTCCCAACAGTGCTGAAGCAGTAAGCTTGCAGCAAGGGGGAACAGAACAGACAATCTTAACTTCACCAGAAGACAATCAGCCTGAAGAAGGAGACAATTCTGATGAACCATAACCAGTTCAACCCGAAGAATCAAGAGATTCAAATGGTTGGAATAATGATCAAGAAGAACCAGAAACTGAAAATCCTTTTCAAACTTCTCATCCAGAATTTGAGGACCCAGCAAGTGAACCAGAACCAGAGATATCAGAAGAGGAGATATCTAGCAGAAGGAAATGGATTCAAGAAAATCATCCTTCTGAACAGATTGTTGGGAACCCAACAGACAGAGTTAGAACCAGAAGAATGCATGGAGAAAGTGCACTTCTCAGTTGTTATCTATCACGAGCTGAACCCTCTGACACCTATGAAGCACTTAGAGATGCAGACTGGGTCATAGCTATGCAAGAAGAACTCAATGAATTCAAGAGAAACCAAGTCTGGTATATGGTAGACAGACCAAAACATCAAGGGGTGATAGGTGTAAAATGGGTATTCAAAAACAAACGAGATGAGAATGGAGAAGTAGTCAGAAACAAGGCTAGACTAGTTGCAAAGGGATACAATCAACAGGAAGGTATCGACTTTGATGAGACCTTTGCACCAGTGGCCAGATTGGAAGCAATTAGGCTATTTTTAGCATATGCTGCATATAAAAGATTTAAAGTATACCAGATGGATGTTAAAAGTGCATTCCTAAATGGCATACTTGAAGAAGAAGTATATGTTGAACAACCACCTGGTTTTGAAGAAGAGAATCCTGACCAGAGAGTATATAGACTAGCTAAAGCTGTCTATGGGTTGAAACAGGCACCCAGAGCGTGGTATGAAACATTGTCAACATTCCTACTGGAATCAGGTTTCAGAAGAGGTTCTGTTGACAAAACATTATTTGTCATCAAAGTCAAAGAACACATTCTGTTGGTCCAGATATATGTTGATGACATAATATTTGGATCACAATCTCCCTATCTGTGTGACAAATTTGCAGAACTAATGAAGAACAAATACCAAATGTCCATGATGGGTGAGATGAATTTCTTTTTAGGTTTGCAGGTAAAACAATTACCAGATGGTATCTTTGTTAATCAAGAAAAGTACATCAACGATCTGCTAGTCAAGTTTGGAATGAAAGACAGCAGAGCAGTGAAAATTCCTATGCAATCAAATGGAAAGATAGATCCAGACCCAGAAGGAAAACCAGCTAACATTACTCAATATAGAGGAATTATTGGCTCTCTGCTATACCTTACAGCAAGTCGTCCAGATATCACATATGCAGTCGGAGTTTGCGCCAGATATCAAGCCAATCCTAAAGAATCACACATGGAAGCTGCCAAAAAGATACTTAGATATCTTAAGGGAACAGCTTACATTGGTCTCTGGTATCCAAAAGATGATAACTTTGAGCTTACAGGCTATTCTGATTCAGATTATGCAGGATGCAAATTGGACAGAAAGTCTACCTCTGGGACATGTCAATTCCTTGGAAACAAGTTGATATCTTGGTTCTCAAAGAAACAAACATCTGTTGCTACATCAACCACAGAAGCAGAATATATGGCTGCTGGAAGCTGTTGTGCACAGATACTATGGTTGAAACAGCAACTAAGAGATTATGAGATTGATGTAAAGGAGATACCTATATTCTGTGACAGCTCAAGTGCTATAGCTATAACACAGAATCCAGTACTCCACACAAGATGCAAACATGTCGATGTGAGACATCATTTTATTAGAGATCATGTAGAGAGAAAGCATATCAAGATTGAGAAGATTCATACAGACATCCAACGTGCTGATATATTAACTAAAGCTTTACCAGAAGAAAGATTCAAGATGCTGTGTGGAAAACTTGGACTACTCAGTCTAGATGAAGGTTACCAGAAAGTTACCAGATAGCTACTACCAGAAAGCTACCAGAAAGCTAATTACAAGAATGACAGAAAGCTCAGTTGAAATAAAATACACGTG
Source organism: Leonotis leonurus (assembly GCA_026898415.1). Lineage (NCBI taxonomy): Eukaryota > Viridiplantae > Streptophyta > Magnoliopsida > Lamiales > Lamiaceae > Leonotis > Leonotis leonurus. Next base: position 5,607 of record JAPKLX010003952.1, read on the forward strand.
GCATAATTTTCTCAAATAAATTGACGAAAAAGCCATGTGAAAATTATTTCCTAAACGCTAAGTCAAGGGGGAACTTTTAAGGAAATTGAAGCGTCAAGATAAAAGACGTCACTTTCCTAGGTTACAGGGCTGTAAAAGATATTTTTTCCCTAGATTTACTAAATCTTCTAGTTTTCGTCATGATTAGCTCAACTTTGGGAACTGGAATCGAGAAAATCTCTGCAAGAAACAGGAAAAGGAAAGTTGCCAAAAGTAAGAGATACTCACACGCTCGCATATAAACCCTAGGATCTCGAGCGTACATCTCACGCAAGGAAAAGCGGCAAAACAAATCCTGAAGCGGGAAAAATCTAAAAAGGGAGGAAATCTTTTCAACTCTTCAATTTTCTTTCTGTTTTATTTCTTTTTTTTTTTTTGCTTAATTATTTTGCTATATATTTGCGATGTCTTCTCCTAAACTGTTCACCTTCACTTTATCGCACTGAGCACTTCTCAAAATTTCTAAGCACTTAAGAATTTCCCAAATCTTCTGCAAATCTCTTCTAAAAAACATTCTTGCGTTTGACTATGGCACCCCAAACTTCACTCTTTCTTCAACACGTAGCTGAGGTTCAGAAGTTTCTCACACCTGAACCGTATGCTGTACTTGAAACTCACGGTTTTCGAAAACTTGAGGAAATCTTTGACATGGTCTCACGCTGCAAAGGTTTTCAATTTATTCAAACTTCTTTATATCTGCAGTTTATTGCATATTCTGTGTCTCCTTGACCTATGAACTGTTTTTTTTTATTACTGTTTTTGTGCAATACTCATGCTTGTTCATATGAACTGATGAATATGTATATACTTGTGTGAATGTTCTTTTGGTGCAAAGGTTTCTGCAACATTGTTACTTCACCTCCTAAGATGTTTTTGGGAAAACAAGTGGCATCCTTCTATTTGACATGGCAAAATGACAAGCATGGCTTTGAAGCCAATGTCTTGATGCCGATTGGAGACAGAACGAGTAAGACTCCCTACAATGTGATAGAGATGATTAACCAAGCCTATAGGTTAAAGGATGAAGGCCTATCCTTGGAAGAGATCACTTCTGCACAACTGCAAGAAGCAGTGGAAATAGTAATGGTGGTACCGATAAAGTACACTGGAAGAATGTTTCAGAGATCTCTACTTCAACCAGGTTTCAAGTTACTACTGGAACTGGTTCAAAGGATTTTTCTGAATCACAGTGGAACATATGACCAAGTGACCCCGGAGAAGTTCAGAATTCTCACAGCTGTTGTACTCAATCTTCGAATCAACTGGAGCAGAATTTTGTTTGAGCTGATGGCTAAGGAAGCCAAGTTGGTCACTTACACCAAGGACAGCAGAGGCAGAGGAACTTCGGTGGAAGTTAGGAGGAATCTGCGACACTCCACAAAGATCAGCCTGATGATTGAGAGATTTTTCAAACAGAAAGTCTGGGATGACGCTGAGGAATACAACATCACTCACTCCATTCCTAAGGACCAACACCAGCTGGAGATGTCATTGGGACTGGCACCTCAATTTTTCAACAAGATTCCAGACGAAGTGCATCGTGTTGCTGCACTGGAAATGGGTAGTTCAAACCCTACTTGGATGCCACCTACTAAAGGTGTGGAGAAGAAGAAGGAGAAGGTGGTAAAAGAAAAGGGCACCAGAAAGCGAGGCAGCTCTGTGGAGACAGAAACTTCTGCCTCTCTGCCAAAACAGAAGAAGAGGAGACTCCAGAAAGTTCAAGAATCATCACCACCACCAGCAGCAACAACAGAACAATCAGATTTACCAGCACATGATGAAGAAATAACACAAGCAGCAACTGAACAACCAGAAATCCCATCAGCAGAGGCTCAACCAGAAACAAGTCATCCGGAGAAAGACTTTTCTCCCGCCAGAACAGCTACACCTTCTCCAAGCAGAATGGAAAAGATAAGTGAAGAAGAAGAGGAAGGAGAGTCCGCTGATGAGGAAGAAGCGAAGACGCGACAGGCAGAGAGTGTGATCAATCTGCTTGAGAATGAAGCAGAACACTCAGTACTGGAAGACTTTCCTGGTATTCAATCCTTACCAGAGAGTTTGAATGCAGCCAAGCGCATCAAGTTCTACTTGCTGGTTAAAGACAGCGAGTACTACATTTTCGATGCTCTACTCCAACTCAAATCAATTGATGAATTAAAGAAAGAAGAAGCCACACTACTAAGTCTACTCCAGGTTACTACCGTCCAAGAGGTCAGAACAGAACACCACCAGCTCATCTCTGACCTCATGAAGCAGGAGGCAACAACATTAAATATTGACCTGCACACACCACACCCTGATGTCCGGATGGACGAAGCTGTACCAACAGAACAACATCACCAAGCTGAACAGGGTGAACCTTCCACACGACAGTCTCCCAAGAAAACACCCATCATCGACCTCGACTCAGGTGATGATGAACCTATTGGCCAGGCCATTGGAGGAGAACCCACCAATGAGCTCTACACACAGGGAGCAGCACAGAAACTGAAGAAACACGTGAACTTCTACACTCTGGAAGAATTGCTGGAAAGAGAAACACAACCTTTCAACAACTATCAACTCGACAATCTCATCACACTTCGAGTTGAAGACTGTTTGACAGACACCTGCAACATCCTACAAGAAAAAGCTACCCAGATCCTTTCTGATTTTAACCAACACCAGAAGGACTACGTCAACGACATGGATAAAGACCTCAGGGGGAAAATCAGAAAGATCAGGGATGATCTGAACAAGAAAATGGATGATGACAGAGAGGTACACGAAGCTGATCAGAACAAGATCCATCTGCGTTTAAAAGGCATAGACGAAAAAGCAGAGAAGGCCACTGCCTTGCTTGCTGACCTGCTGGCCAAACAAGATGAATCAATCAGTGCTGCTGTTGAACAGAAAGGAAATGCACTCGCTGCTCAACTCAAGGAAGACACTGACCTGTCCATCCACTCCCATCTAGCTCTTTTTGAAAAAGAGAAATTTGTGGAGCTGATGCGGAAAAACCAGGTCGCTGTCTTAAATGACCTTCTTTACCCAAATCCAGAAGAGTTTGAGCAACAGAACAATCACCTTACTGTTGTTGAATAACTCCAAGAGACATATGACAAGACTCTGTCAACACTAAACAGCAGGCTTGAGCAGAAACTTAATGCTACTGATCAAATAGTTAATCTACTGCTCGGGTATAAGGCTGATGCTGAGGATAAAATGGCACAAATGACTGAGGAGATTACCTCTCTGCGTACACTCATCAATACCCTCTTTGATGATGTCAAAAAGGGGGAAATCTCTGGAGGAAAGGGAGGCAAAAGCAGCAAAGGCTTAACAGAGACAACAGATGCTGGAACAGAAACACCAGCACCAGCTCAACCTAGACCTACCACTCCTCCCAGACCAGACCCCACTCTGATGGGAACAGAACCAGCAGAACCAGCACTAACCACAATTCACACCCCCAGCGACAAAGGCAAGAAACCAGTCGATGAAGGGGACCAGATTGCTGAGCTGCTGCTTTTTGGAGTGAGCATGGATCAAGCCTGTGATCCAGTGTTCAGAGCACAATTCTACAAAGATCAGGCTGAGAGAGAAAGGAAGATTGCTGCACAGGAAACCAAAGAAAAATCCTTTCAAACTCCTTTCTCCTCGCCTTCGTCTGCTGAACGCTCACAACAATAGTCATCTGCCTCGACCACCCAGTCCAAGAAGAAAAAGAAGAAACCATTCTCCTGGAACCTATCCCTGCAAAAGAAGACACCAACTGACGTATGGGTTCCAGAGAATGATCAAGCTGACTGGGAAAAGGTTAAACAAGGGTTCATTCTGAACAGATATTTCCTAAAAGAGCCCACATATTCAGAATCGATCCCAGATGAAGACTTTAACCGCTACCTGGAGAATTTCAGAGATCAAGACCTTATCAAGAGAATAAGAACAGCTGCTGCAGACGCCAAAATCCAGCTGAAGGCACCAGAGAAGGAATTCATGATCTGCCCAACTATACCAGGCAGTAATCTTCCAGACAAGACTTATATCCTGAACTACATCAATCAACTGGCGAAGATTAAAGGCTACAAGATCGATAACCACGATCCAAACTATGCCAGGGTGAGAGATGGTATATATGAGAGCATCCAGCTGGTGTCTGACGCTCAGAGAGAGAGAATGAAGAAGGGAGGTGCAGCAAGATGGTTCTCTTAGATAGATCTCTTGTATCTTCTGCTTTTTGCTCTCTGTTATCTCTATTGAATTCCTGTACTCATCAATTCATATATCAATGAATTTGGAGTTCTTATATCTTTTCTGTTGTTTACTGTTATTTAACTTAAATAACAAATAACCTATCTGTCCTGAACATGATACAAGTTACATTGTTTTCACTGACTAAGTGTGGTTTTGACATCATCAAAAAGGGGGAAATTGTTGGGAACCCCATAAAATATTCTAAGTTTTGATGATGCTCTTTCAAAACACACTTGGTATTATACATGTTCTGTACCATTTCTTCTTGGTTTCAACAAACCAGATAGTCGAAATCAGTTCAACCAGAAAGATGGAATATGTCTCAGACAGATAGCTGAAGCAAGACAAGTTTTTAAAAGAAAGCTGAACCAGCAAGTCTTTAACAGAAAGCTGAACCAGCAAGTCTTTAACAGAAAGCTGAACCAGCAAGTCTTTAACAGAAAGCTGAATCAGCAAGTCACAAGACAGAATGCTAAACCAGAGAGTCTCAAACCAGCAAGTCACAAACAGAAAATGAAGCTAGTCAACTTTAACAGAAAGTTGAATCAGAAAAGCTTCAACCAGAAAGATGGAAGATACCTCGAACAGAAA
>JAPKLX010002723.1:0-12174 GCA_026898415.1 Leonotis leonurus
CATCACGACTTAACCTGCACATTTATAAATATATGCAGGGCTGAGTACGAAAGTACTCAGTAAACACATGCCGAAATCACATTCGTACTGATATATTTGCAATTGCCGTAATACAGTGCAACATAGGGATTTTGTCACTAAAGAACCTATGTTCACTAAAATTCTTGTGATCTTAAAAGTTCGACAGCGCTGTCTAAGTTCTGGAGTAATCATACATACCTGTAATTCTGTGTGTCGGGAAAGTGGCCACTTTCCGCGAACACTGAACCGGCCAACCCGCTAAGATGACTCACGGTTATGGTGTACACTAACCTTAAAAGATATAATTCTTTAAAGGTCCGAAATCGATTAATTTATCAACAGATACGCATCATACCAAAATATAAACATTTTCGACAATGCAATACTTCATAACATTTCAAAATCTAGAGCATTCTAAACGAAAATCATACTTTGGTACAACGCATACGATTTTGATTGGTAAAAGAAAGCCTACCTGATATGCTTCCTCGTCTAACGAAAAACTGGATTAGGTCGATTGAACTTCTCCTTCGCCGAACCTTAATCGTAGTTAAGTGGAAAATACTCATCGTGAGTATATAATTTATTTCATCTAAATATGAAATAATATTCTATTTGTCTTATCTAATCAAAATGAAATAATATGCTATTATTTCGTCATTTACTTAATAATTTACTCAATTTAGAATTGAGTTTCTAATAGTTATCTACTTATCAAATTCTCTATAATATTCTCTAATTAACGAATTTTCTGTAGCGCTTTCCGAGTCGTCCTATCAATTAAATTCTAATTAGAGTACTAACATTTGTCGAGATAATTTACTCGAGACAATCTAGTTTTAACTGAAAATTCTAATTTAATCTCTTATAGGTTAGTATAATTAAATTAATCACTTAAGAATTTATAGGATCGAAATCCGGCTACTAATCTCGTCTCTCATCTATAACTCGGTTAACTTAATTAGTTGGGGTCCACTTGACTAATCATAAACAAACCAATTAATTTCCCTAAATTCAAAGATTTAAATAAATTTAAGTAAATTCTTAATTTGTTCCAATTATTTTATTAAGGGCTCGTCTTCTGAAACGAAGACATTCAATCCATCAAATTATTTGCTTCGCAACCCGATAAATTTCATTTCGAATTCCAGCCCGTTTATTTTATTGGGCCCAGATTTTATTCTCATATTGGGCCCATATCCATCTCTATACTACCCTAGTCCAAACCAATTGTATTTGCTGGCCCGTCAGAATACAATTTTTCTCGGCCCTAATCGATTTTCATAATAACTCCCCCTCTCAGCCCATTTGCCCTATCGGTTTCAACCCTAGCCAATTCTCACACAATCTGCTTTCTTCTTCCCCCTCTTGCTCTCCCGACTTCTCTCTGTGTTCTCGCCGCAATTCCTCCCTCAACCAGATGATCATCGACGCTCCCAGTAGAGCTGCAGTGGCTTCGTCTTTCTCTCCTCTGGCCTTCCTTCAGGTTCCCCCATCCCTTCTAAATTTTCTTTATTTCATCTTCGTTCTGAATGTTTTTATTTCGAATCTTAAGTCTTAATCCCTAAAGAATTCAAGTTTCCAAATCTCGATTTCAATTCATTACAAATCTGCATGTTTCATTTTAATCACCCTCTGGAATCATCTCACTTCTCAATCCCTTACTCTCTGCTTTCTCGTTTGGTAGGGAAATGGACGGTGGGGTGATCGGAGTTGTTTCTGGGCCGCAGGCTTTGGCTTCTCCATTTACAGGTAAAGTCTTTTACTTATTTCTCTATATTTTAGGGTTCATAAGGTGCATGTTCTTTTCTCCTTTCAAATTCTGGTTTTAAAAGTCGGACATGCTCTGTTTCGAATTTGCTTTCAGATTTTTGACATTCTCGTATTTTAGATTCGGTCCTTCGCTCTCTAATAGGATAATTTCTCTTTTAAAGATTCGTTTTTTTTTTTGTGAATTTGAAAGAGCTTTAATTTGGTTAGGAGGTTCTGAATTTGATTTGTTCTAATCTTTTATCGAGTACTGACCCATGGTCTATTTCTTATGTTGGCTGAGGAATGTATATATCGGTTCCTGGTCTGAATTTGGTTGGTTCGTGGAAGAGGTTCTGAAGATAGGTTTCTATGTAAGGTAGTTTCTGTCTTTAAATTCTGAGTGTTAATACTTCTGAGTTGGTTTCATAATCTGGAGATAACAAGTACTGATTATGTTATAAAGACTGAAAAAGAGAGACTATAAGTTCTAGTTCTAAAATCAGGATCTAAGCATATATATACGTATACATATATATATCTAGGTTTTGAAATCTGCAGTTGCTTTCTATCAATAAGGAATCTAAAAGCTTCTCAGTCTTCTCAGTTCTTTAACATGCAAATTCTAAACTTACCGATTAAAAGCTTCAAATTTACACAAAATAGACAGGGTTAGTTTACTTACTCAAGGTTTTTTTTTTGTTATGACTCTCTGTGCTGGTTTCTGGTACAGAAGAAACAGAAATAATCTTAGCTATATATCATATTGGAACTACGGGTTGTAATTCTATGCTTACCTTACTACTTCTTAAACTGGACTTGGTGTTACAGAGATGATTTCCTCTTGTATGGTTGTGTGGCAGCGTCTGTGTTTTGTTTTTGTGTGAATGAAAGGGGTGTTGAAGTAGGATGTAGTAAAGTTTATGGTTGTTTATATGCAAGGTGGAATGGCTCATGCTTTAAAGTCCTGCTATATGTAGGCACTTGAACGTTCCTATTATAACACAGCCTACTCTTACCACTAGTTTGCTCTTGAGTCTTGACTTTAGTGATAGCATTAAGTTCTAGTGTTTCCCTTCTCTGTTGCAGGTGCAGGTCAAATGGAGAGGATGGTGGCGAAGTGAGGGTTACTCTCTGTTTAGACAACAGTTTTCTTCCTACTTTACAGCTTCTATTTCTCATCTTACTCCTATTGTTTATTTCAAATCATTCCACAATTTCTGCTGGCATTAAAGTGGCAGTATATATGTACTTTAAGTGTATCTTGTTTCTTTATGCAGATAGATTTTTCATGTTGATTTTGTTTGGTTCCAAGACTAATATGTACTAGGTCTATAGGAGGGGGGGGGGGGGTGGTACTGCCTCTCTTTACTTCTAAACCCTCTATTACACGGTTGCAACATCACCCCCAATGTACATACATGTTATCACACTTTTTATTTACTGCACTCTTTTACCCACTGTACATTTCATATATATATATATATCGTGTGATGTTTTATCCATTTTTTTTTTACATATTTCAAAGTTCTTTACTATATATATATATATATACATATACTTAGTGTACTACTCTCAATTTAATCAGTAAGATGGGTTCGTAATACCAAGGTTAACAATTTGTAACATCTTAATCGCTTCACTACTCAAGGAACAATACATTAAACCAAAGCTACTAAGATATATCTATATATATTCTTTTTTTTTTTCTAGGTATCTAACTACTATGTTATAAAACACCATTCATGGTTTAACTTACTCAATTAATTTAAGATGTACTACAATAGTCACTAATATCGATTAACTAATCGATATCCTTGCATTTTATTACGAAATTTTCTCGAGCAGGCTTTGCTATACAATAAAAATATAGGAAAAATTTTACGGGCTATTACATCCTCCCCTTCTAAATAAAAATTTCGTCCCGAAATTGGTATGTTCTAACTAAATATCTCGGGATATTTTTCTTTCATTTTATCTTCAAGCTCCCAAGTGGCTTCTTCTTGCCCGCGATGCTTCCATAGCACTTTAACCATTTTGATTGACTTATTTCGAAGTTCTTGAATTTTCTGATCTATTATAGCTTCGGGTCTTTCCTCATAGGTTAAGTCCGGTTGCAAAATCATCTCTTCCTGATAGATAACGTGTTTCTGATCAAACACGTATTTTCTGAGTTGTGACACGTGGAAAACGTTGTGAACATTTCCGAAACTCGGCGGCAGTGCTAGTCTATATGCTACTGGGCCTATTCTTTCCAGAATCTCGTATGGTCCAATAAAACGGGGTCTCAGTTTTCCTTTAACGCCGAATCTGGTTATTCCCTTGGAAGGAGATACCTTCAAGAAAACCTTGTCTCCTATTCCAAACTGTAGATCGGTTCTTCGTGTGTCAGCATAAGACTTCTGTCTGTTCTGAGCTTCCTTTATTCTTTTTTTGATCTGTCTGACAATTTCGATCATCTCGCTGACTGAGTCTGGGCCTGTTATTGCTCTTTCTCCAACTTCATCCCAATAGAGTGGCGATCTGCACTTCTTTCCATATAATGCCTCATATGGTGCCATCCCTATGGTTGCTTGGTAGCTGTTGTTGTAAGCAAATTCGATTAGTGGTAATACTGCTTCCCAGCTTCCACCTCTGTCAAGAACAACCGTTCTCAACATGTCTTCGAGGGTTTGAATCGTTCTCTGCGATTGTCCGTCGGTTTGAGGGTGGAATGCGGTACTGAAATTTAGCCTCGTGCCTAATTCCTTCTGGAGACTCATCCAGAATCTGGATGTAAACTTCGAGTCTCGATCTGAGGTAATTGATACTGGCACGCCATGAAATCGTACGATCTCGCGTACATACAATTGAGATAACTTATCTGACCCATAAGTTATCATTATAGGAATAAAGTGGGCACACTTTGTAAGGCGATCTACTATTACCCAAATAGCAGTGTTTCCTCGCTTAGATCTGGGCAATCCTGTAACAAAGTCCATGGCGATATGCTCCCATTTCCATTCTGGAATCTCTAATGGTTGCAATTTGCCATACGGCCGCTGATGTAGAGCCTTCACTTGCTGGCACGCTAAACATCGCTCTACAAACGATGCAATGTCCCTCTTCATACCGTCCCACCAGAATTTCTTCTTCAAATCCTGGTACATCTTCGTACTTCCAGGTTGGGCAGTATATGGCGTATCATGAGCTTCACTCAAGACTTCTTGCTTAAGTTCTTCACTATGTGGGATACATAGCCTTCCTTCGTAGGAGAGCACATTATCCACTTCTTCATAGTAACCTGCTGCATCATCGTTTCTAACCTTCAGACGTATCTTCTCCAACTTTTTGTCGTTCCTTTGAGCAGTTAGGATCTTGCTTCTCAGGTCAGGCTCCACTGTTAAAGTGGCCAGAATTCTTCCCACTGTCTCTGGTGGTGATAGAATTTCCAATTGCATTCTCTCAAATTCCTTTACGAGTTCATTCTCTCGTGTTAGAATGAATGCAAGCTTCAAGGAACTCTTACGACTTAAGGCATTGGCTACTACATTAGCCTTCCTTGGATGATAATTTATACCACAGTCGTAATCTTTTACTAGTTCAAGCCATCTCCTTTGCCTCATATTAAGGTCTTTCTGCTCGAAAAAGTATTTGAGACTCTTGTGATCCGTGAAAATTTCGCATCGAACTCCGTAGAGATTGTTGGGAACCCTGAGGTTTTAGTGTTGATGATGGTATCTCGAAACACACTTAGCTAGTTAGAGCTTAAAACTGTTCTCGTGTAAAAACAGATCACTAGAGATAAGGTGATTTCTGTTATGGAACAGATTAGAAGATGACTTAAAATGTAAAGGAAATATTCCTATAGAAGTCATTCTCAACTTAGAATAGGATGATGTCAAGGTTTTATGCCAAAGAAGAATCGATCTGCTGTAACAGACAGCGACCAGATCGATGACCAGATTGATGCCTACAGCGAGGAACCAGAACGATTGAGTCATCAATCCATTAGCTGACATCACCCTACACATCATATACACTTGCCACGTCAAGATCAAGATACATCCAACAGGGATTGGAAAGAAGATCTTCAATTATACATATAAGGAAAGAGACCGTTAGCAATCTGCTTTCCATAAAATCAAAGATTGAGTCAACCTTTCCTATATGGCAAGAACAGATATGATGGAAACCATTGATTGGCAATATACCATCTATCTCACGCCAATCAACAACGGCTAGAATTTAAAATTCAATGCCTATATAGTTGAAGACAAAAATCTGGAAACTGAGAGAAGATACACGCGAGCTACTCTGCTATTATTCTTTCAAGCATTCTGCATTTCCAGACTTAGAGCTTCAACATCTTGTGATTCTACATCACACCAACCACCTCGATTCAAGTCTGTCTTGTCGAGAGAAAGAAGATCACCCTGCTAGCTAGTAGTTTTCTAGTGGTAACGTAGAGGTAATATGTTGTAAAGGGACACGACCCTTCATTCGTGCATAAGTATCATTCTAGTTGTGATTGATACTTGTGACTCGTTCTCCACGAGTATAAAGAAGCAGAGTATCCTAGTAGTAGATAATCTGGTCTAGTTTTGACCAGATCGTGGACGTAGGGATTTCCCGAACCACGTTAAACAACCGTGTGCTTTATAATTCTGTTTTATTTAATTTCCGTTGTTTATTATTCTAACTCTCTGCACTATCATCCATCTGCATCTCAATCAATCTTCCTAATCAATCTGGTTAACACACAAGGTTTTCAAAACAAGAGCAATCACTAATCCACCATTATTCCGCACTCACTCTACACTTAGAAAGTAATAAGATCACTCTTATTATCTGCTAAGTGTTTTCACTAAGAGAGTAATCTGTTTGGACTAAATTAGCCACTGATCTGCATATCGATCTGTTTAGTCACTGCCGAGCAATTTCTCGTATAGAATAGCTTGAGCTCTCTTACAAACTGTCAAGTAAAACTGAAAAGTTAGTATTTGGTGTATTCCCCCCCCCATACACCAAACCTTGCTCTTTCGGGACCAACAGAGATGATGTCTCCAAATTTTCAAAGCATGCACTACGGCAGCTAACTCCAGATCATGAGTTGGGTAATTCAGCTCGTGTGGCCTCAACTGGCGTGATGCATATGCTATAACTTTTCCCTCTTACATCAAAACACATCCCAATCCATTCTTAGATGCGTCCGTATAGACTACATATTCCTTGTTGGATTTGGGGACTGCCAGTATCGGGGCGGTAGTCAATTTTTCTTTCAAAATCTGGAAACTGGCTTCACATTCTGGAGACCATGTGAACTTGATTCCCTTCCACAGTTGTTGCGTCATCGGCCGTGCTATTTTAGAAAATCCTTCGATGAATCTCCGATAGTACCCAGCCAATCCTAAGAAACTCCTGATTTCGTTGGGGGTCTTCGGCGACTTCCATTCGCGAACAGCTTCTACCTTGACAGGATCTACTTTGATTCCCTCTGCCGACACAATGTGACCGAGAAACATCACTTCTTTAAGCCAAAATTTGCACTTGCTGAATTTAGCATAGAATTTCTCATTTCTGAGGGTTTCTAGGGTGATCCTTAGATGTTGCTCATGTTCTTTCTCATTCTTCGAATAAATAAGAACATCATCTATGAAGACCAAGACGAACTTGTCAAGGTAAGGGTGAAACGCGCGGTTCATCAGGTCCATGAATACTGCAGGTGCGTTGGTTAATCCAAATGGCATCACTATAAACTCATAGTGACCATACCGGGTTCGAAAAGCGGTTTTAGGAACGTCTTCTGCTCGGATCTTCAACTGATGGTATCCTGATCTCAAATCTACTTTTGAGAAGATACCCGCTCCCTTAAGTTGGTCAAACAAATCATCTATCCTTGGTAAAGGATATCGGTTCTTGAGGGTCAATTTATTCAACTCTCTGTAGTCTATGCACATCCTCAAGATTCCATCCTTCTTCTTGACGAAGAGTACCGGTGCTCCCCAAGGGGATACACTGGGTCGGATAAATCCTAAGTCTAACAACTCCTGGAGTTGTATCTTGAGTTCTTCCAACTCCTTAGGGGCCATCCTATGAGGTGCTTTAGATACCGGGGCTGATCCAGGTTCCAGATCAATTGTGAATTCTAACTGCCTGTCAGGTGGCAATCCTGGCAACTCGTCTGGAAATACGTCTGGGTATTCCCGCACAATGGCTACATCCTCTAGTCTCCTTTCTTCGTCTTCTTCTCCCTTCAAGTACACTAGGTAGGATGAATATCCTTTCTTTACTAACTTGGCGGCTTGCAGTGCCGAGATAATTGCCTTCTTCCTGTTCGTGGTGATTCCGTGAAAGCTCGTAGGTTCTTTTCCTGGGGTTTTGAATGATATTTGTCTCTCTTTGCAGAGAATCGTGGCATAGTTTTCGGCTAGCCAATCCATTCCTAGGATTATGTCCATATCGTTCATCGGAATTACACTAAGGTTGTTCGCAAGAACTTTAAGTGATCCTAACTCCAAACTTAGATTAGAACAAGAGTGTGTAAGAGTCGTAGTTCCTCCCAAAGGTGAAGAAACTCTCAGAAATATTTCTAACGGCTCTAGTTCCAGTCTTAAGTTATCTACACATGCTTTGGAAATAAACGAGTGGGAAGCTCCAGTATCAAACAGAATAATTACTGGAGTGTTAAGGAGTGTTCCCATACCTGTCAGGTTTCCCTGATTTCCCTCAGGCTGCTTCTGCTTCATAGCGTAAGCTCTCGCCTGGTATGACTGCTTCTAGTGTGGCCGGGGTTGATAGTGAGGTGGTAGTGGTGGAGGTGGTGGTAGCTGCTGAGGTGCTTGCTGTCTGAGGGGCTGAGCTTGAATAGCTCTGACCTGCTGGTTCGGCGCCGTCTGACTAGACCTTGCGCTCGTACCTTGCTGCCGTGTAGGGCACTGGTTGGCAAAATGCCCTTTCTGTCCACATGCAAAGCATCCCTCGCTGCCTGCTTTGCATATGCCCCCATGCATCTTCTTGCATTTGGGACAGGTAGGGAACTTCTGTGGATAGTTCCCTTTTTGGACAGTCGGGTTCGGTTTTGAGAAATTCTGGGATCGTGCTGGTCCTTCCCATGGCTTCCTCACAGTTGAGTCATTCCTGTTATCCTCCCATTTACGCTTTCCCTTGTAGCCTTGGGATTGCGGTTGGGCGGATACTGGTGTTGCAGTAGGTGTGGACCTTTCCACTGGCATCGCAGCTTCAATATCCAAAGCTCGGTTTAGGGATTCAGTGTAGGACAATCCCCCATGGCTTGCCAACGCCATCCTTATCTCGTGCCTTAGCCCCGCACAAAACTTCTCAGCCATCTTCTCATCTGTATCAACTTGCTCCGGTGCATATCTCACCGTATCACAGAACGTCCGGTCGTACTCTGTGACAGTCATCCTGCTCTGCTTCAAGTTGTAAAATTCTGCCTCCTTCTTCTTGCGGTAGCTCTTAGGAATATACTTGTCATATACCCCCGTCTTGAAATCTTCCCAAGTCAGATTTGCCAGTTGTTCCGGTGTCAAAATCTTTCTGCGTGCTTCCCACCAGAAATCGGCTGACCCAGTGAGTTGGAAAGCAACACAGATCATGCGCTCCCAATCTGTGCAACGCAGAAAATTGAAAATGCGTTCCAAAGCTCGCACCCAGAGTTCTGCCTCCGCCGGATCTCCCATTCCGTTGAAAACCGGTGGGTTTTGTCTCAGAAATAGTTCTTCGATCCTGCGTTCTGGTGGTGGTAGGGGTGGAGTTTGTTCTCGTGCGATTTCAGGTCCTTCCTCAGCGATCCTAGGTTCTCTTCTTCTGCCTCCGCCTCTCGGGCGTCCCGCTCTTCTCGGTGGCATTTTGCTAAGTAAATTTTCCATTAATAAGGCATATATCTATATACGTATGTGTTTATTTCTACTAAAATTTTGAACTTGGCGAAAATCTTTATTTCTAACACATATTTCTGACAGTTTCAAAGCTATATATATAAAATTTTCCTTTTTGAGATCTCACGCGATTACTACATATGTTATACATATATATAGATATTACTGATAATAGTTCAAATCACTTGCAATTACTACTAAAATATATATATAATCATAGGAAAATTTGCCTCCCTGAGGTCTTCGATACAATCATTACCAAAATCGTACCTATAATGTACGCGCTACGATGCTCACTATCCTATGTGGCATCACAAAATACACATAATGTATCAAAATATGGTATGGTTTAGATCCGTACTATTAACTACTAATATTTCCTAATTATGCATGCATCTATAGTAGTCCATATACTTAAGCCTCTGACTCTGCAGTCGAGCTACTTGTCTTTCCATCAATTGCATTATCCTCTGTCTTTTTCTCAAGTTTCTCCTTGGACTTCTTCACCTTTTTCTGCGGCGACCCTGCACCTATGTGCTCTTGAACTTCATTTATCATGTCTCTCACCTGTTGACGGAAGTTAGTTAGTGAATCTTCTTTCCTTAAAGGAAGTGGTTGTCGGGAAGACTCTGCTAAGGATGTTCTCATATCTTCCTTGTGATGTGAGGTTCTAGGAAATGTGTGTACTACATTTGTTGGCTCTTGCAGCTGAACTGGAGATATGTGTGAGAAATGAAGAGGCGGAAATGGATAGTTGATGTCAAGAGGTGGGTGTGGACAAATTGTATATCGTTGGTGAAGATTATATTGCCCAGGTGGCGGGACACGATGGACGCCAAACCTGTGACTCAACAAAGCAACAAATTCTGGTAGATTTCCAACAAGATGACCGTAGTCAAAATCCTGATATACATAATGGTAGTGAGATTGTCTAGCCCATCCTTGCCATTCAATTGGCAAAATAGCAAGTAGTTGCCAGATACCTTCCATATCTGTCGTCCCAACTGAACGTGCCTCTCTCCACAAGCGGGAGTAGTGTGCTAAGAACTCACCGAGGTCATCCTCTTCAGCCTTTCTATAATTCCAAAATGTCTCTAGTTGATTTCCGAAAGTAGCGTCTCCCGTTATACCATTCGTTGCCATCTATAAAATATAAGACACATGTAAATGTGCATTTCACACTGATCGTCAAATATGGTATGTAGTGCTATTGCAGTTTGTAGAGATATTAAAGAATACTCTATATTCGTATAAGTTCTAAAATTAAAGATTGACTCAATACAACATATTATATTATTCGAAAGAATTACTACAACGAACTAACCAAATTGGTATCTCTTCTCATTAGATCAAAATAGAACTCATCATGAGTCTATTAGCAAAAATGGAACTAAAATCCGTGTTAAGATAACATGGTTTGAAATAGGGAACTATACGAAGAGTCTTTGGTGAAGGAATGTATTATTATTCTCGCTGACACTTTAGCGTTTAAATAGGAGTCTAAGCTTAATATATTAAGCTGACCCTCAAGTGTTGTTTAGAAGGTGTCATATCACATATGTGACAAGGCACACCGGTACTCACCGTACCTTAGTTCTGATGCAAACTCTTGCCATCAATAGTTATCGAGTTCTCGATCCTCAGCTTGTTCGTTTTGCACTTGATCATTCATAAGTTTATTATGCGATGTAATCGCTAGCTCTTCACTTCTCGTTCTTTTCGCCTTTATAATAGCCTTCTTGAATTGAGATATCATTACCAATGAGTTACAAACGCATTTGTTTCTCAATCAAAATGTTTCGAAATAGCGAGAATCTAACGCAGTTCTAGGTTCTCGTTCTCTTCTTAGTTCTTAACAATAAACCCTCGTCTATGTTTTCTTTTATCAAAGAAAACATACAATAAGCATTCCAAGTTCACCAAAGAACTTGTATTTCTATTCTCGGAAATCAAAATAACGGATTCTGTCCGTTCTAACGCGTTCATATTAAAATAAATTACTTGGCTTCTCCTCGTTGCGCGTGATGCACGGAAATGCTCGGGTTTTTTTTTGTCAACTCAATTCAGGTGTCTAGTGGAACAAAACTAGACACAAATCTCAAAAGACTCTCGGGTTTCAAGCACAAAAATTTTGCTCTGATACAACTCTGTCACGCCCCCATTTCACTTCTCTAAGTAAAATCGAGGAAAACGTGAACGAATAGGAAATACGGATAATGAACATGAAACGACAACATTGGTAAACGGATAATACGTGAAACGTGCCACGAAGGGTAAGATCTCAACAGGTTTAGGTGTCACGGACACCACAAGTATATGAATGAAATTCCGAGTTCGAAATCAAAGAAATCACAATCACATCTAAGAACACAAAGGACGAGTTAAAGTCTGAATTACAGGGTCTAACACGAATAAAATAACAGGCAAGTTCTGAAAGCTTAATAAGTCTGGCAGCGGAAACTGGATCAATATCTAGGTTTACATGTATGACGACATATAAACCACTGAGAGTAAAACAACAAAA